>JABTEG010000021.1:10470-36528 GCA_017311285.1 Pneumocystis oryctolagi
ATTTTGTTTTATACTTTGTTGATAGTCTTGTTTATAATTATATCTAACGGAAATAAATAACATGTGAAATACTAATAATGGAAATGACAAGTATGATAATAATTCCATGTTCTGTTTTTCATATATAGAAGAATTTAAAATATCAAAAAAGAAAAGCCAGTCCCCTATCAGTATAGGTTTAGAAAGTCTATCATCTATATAATCTTGCGAAAGATAACGCATAAAACAACCTATAAATTTTTAAAAATGAATAAAAAACAAATTTTAAATACTATTAATTAACTTTTCATAATCACCGTAATTTTGTATGATTTCATAAACTTCCATAAGCGTAGTATGATTATCTTTTAAACATTAAAAAACAACACTTAATACTAGTATAATTAACCTGAAATATTATTACTTTTATAGTTTTTATTGTCATTTGAAAATAAAAATATCTTATCTAATATAGCGTTCAAGCTTTTTGACGAATCTTTTTTTAACTTAGTTTTAAGGATATCTAAAGATTCTATTGTTAAATCAATCCCATTGGTTTTATAAAACTATAAAAAATTAACTTTATAACTAAAAATATATTTCAAAATACTTGAAGAGCATTTAAACAACTTCGAAAATCATTTTCAAAAACCTCGCAAAGAGAGGTTAATATTTGTGCATTACTAGACAAACCCTCATTTGTACAAATTGTACGCATCCTTGATACTAATGAAGAAGTGGGAGTCTGTTTAAAATATATTATTTTTGCGTATTGCCTAATTGGCCGAAGGGCGGCAACATATCTGAATAATAATATCAGTAACAAATTAAAACATATATGTATCATACAAATCGTTACAAATACAAATTATAGGTCTTAAAAGAATTTTTTTTTTAATTTTATTTTTCTTTGAATATGTTATTGATTTATTAGCGAATATATCTTTTGTTGCATGATCATCTTCAGCAAGAATATCTACAAGTGATTTTATAAACCCCTAAAATAACTTAACGATAATTTTAATATTGTTGACACGAAATTAACCTGTTCTCCAGTTGAATTACTAACACCATCAATTTCGTCGATTATAATAAGTGTTGGACTATTTGTATTAATGGATTGAATATTTAGAGCACTAGAAATCTGATTTTTTACAACTGTACCAGTTCGATCATCACTTTTAATATTAATAATGTGGCTAATTGTATACAATAATTACCTTGCATTTATTTCCACAACATTATATCTTGCTTGACGAGCAGCAATATGAGCCAATGTTGTTTTGCCTAATCCGGGTGGTCCTGTTAGCATTAAAATTTTTTGTTTAGGTCTTTTTAAGAAATCATAATTCTAATTGTAATAAGATTATAATATTTATACTTTAAAAACTCACAAATTCATCTTCATTTTCAAATATTTTACTTTGCAAACAGTATTTACCAAAAACACAAAAATCCCAATGTTTTATCCATCTTAACACCTCTCTATGTATTCTCTAGGAAATATTAACACTGAATAAAAAAACAAGACTTACTTCATCCCCTAAAAGATCTGTAAATCTTTTAGGTGCATGTTTGTTGGTCCATAATTGAGATTCTTGTGTTTGAGAAAAATTATAATCATTATAATTAAATGAATGCTCTGTGTTATTTTTGAAATTGAACAGTTTATGTATTGATGCATCACAGTAATTTTTAAAATTTGTAGTAGTCATGTTTTTTTTTTTACATTTTTTATAAAAATAAAGAAGCTTTCCATTTGAGGTACGAGCAAAATGTCCTTTATTGATTATTGGTTCTTTTTCTTTAGACAGATTGCATTTAACAGCTAATACTGAGTCATTACTATTACTATTTTCTTGAAAAACATCTAATTTATTAAAAGTAGTATCTTGTTCGAGTATGACTTTTTTAAATAATGAGTTTGTATCATTTTTGTAATTGAGATTTTTTTCATTTAAATAACATTCCTTTTCCTGAAACAAATTTTGGCTTATAAATTTAAATTCAGATTCATTTAACAATAAAGAATTAATATTTTCGCGTCCCAATAATTCAGATTTTGTTGTTTCTAAAGATTTGTATTCATTTGTATTCAAAACACACTCCTCATAGTCACATACATTAACGTGTGATTTTTCTTGTTGACTATTGCTTAAATTTTCTTTGCCTAATTGTTTTATTATAAATCAATTTAATATTAAAATAATATACTTTGAACAATAAATATTTCTAAATATAAATAAATTTATATAGTTTATATAGATATTTACCATTTGTTTCTTCTAAATCTAACATCCCCAAAGCACATTATTAATTTTAATATATTATTTAAAAAATAATTTTCAAATACGATTAATTAAAAATTTATAAATTCTTGTAAATGTTAATGAAACATTAAAAAGTAAAAAAGTGTAACATTATAGTTAAAAAATAATTAATTATATAATTTTTTTTATGAATAAAAATCCAATATAATTTTATGATGTATATTTATGTTTATACTTTTATTCGTATATTTTATAAAAATTTAATTTTTTTAAAACTAAAACTTTTGTTTTTGAATAAAGTAAAAAAAAACGCCTTTAAAACAATATATAAACGATAGATTGTTATATTTTGTAATAATATATATAATTATTTTAAACATGTATTTTATTTAATATATATTTAATAAAAAATTTTAAAAATTAAAATTTTGTTTAATCAATTTTAAGAACTTAAAATTCCTTTTGATAGAAAAACAATAATTTTTAATTAATAAGAATATTAATATTAAAGGCAAATAAAATTAATATTAATTTTTTTACAATATAGAAATTAAAAATTATTTGATCTTTTTTATTTATTAATTAAATTTTGTAATATATAAGTTTAAATTATTATTTTTAATATCAATCATATGCTTTATTAATCTAAAAACATAAAAACGTTTATATATTATATTATAAAAATGATATAATTTTTTAATATCATTTTGTTCTTTAATAAATTTTTGTAAAAAATTTTTTCAAAAATAAAACATTTTTTTCTAAATTCAATGTTATTAAAATCATTTGTAAAATTGATATTCAAATCTATAAAAAAAAAATTATAAAAATATTAAATACGATTTCTTTGTAAAATATAATTATATTCTTATAAACTAAAAGATAAAATTGTAAAATTTATTCCTGATTATCATTTATCGGCCTTAAGTCTTTTAAAACCGTAAAAATATAACCTTTTGTTATTGTATATTATTATAGATCCTATAATTATCTCAATCACTGTAAATTAATGTTCAAAAAATAAAATACAAGTATTGTTGATATTATAACAAATTCTTTAAATCGTTTAATAAAAATATTCAATTACATTTTGTCGTTTTTTAAAAGTATTTTTCACTTAACGTTTAAACAATTAAATATTTCTATGGAAAAATACTTAATTACAATATTAAAAAACTTTTTAACAATAATAACTAGACAAACAGTGTTTCTTTCAATAAATAATATATAAAAAATAATTGTTTTTTTTATATATTTTTTCCCTTCATTCTTTGTATACTTTTTTAAACCTATTTATATTTAATACTTATTTTTTTAGACATGTTATATATATTTCAAAATATATGAAAGAACTACTTGCATTTTTAAAATTTTTTTCACGATAATATTCAATATTGTTTTTTGATTACAAAAAAGTTTTTTTACATCTTTCATTCACTATTATCTATTCAGTTAAAGTCTTAAAAAATACGTTAATTTTGAACATTATGTTAAAAACTCAAATTTGAACTGAAATAAAACCGAACTAAATAATTTCGTCAAATTCTAATTAAATATTAACAGGATTAAACATTTTATTAGAAGCCGTATATGAAATAAAAGTCATTTAAAAGTCTACAGAAATGATATTGTATTCTTATCAATATTCTTGCCGAAATTTATACAAATTATGTCGTTTACGACATCATCATTATAAAGCTAAAGACTCAATATGGGCAGATGAACAACAAAGATTTGATCGGTTAGCAACTAATTGGTGGGACCCAAATGGACCACTTTCACTTCTTCATCAAATGAATACAGCACGTATAACGTATCTTCATCAACAAATAAATATAAATAAAATATCTCGTTCCAAATCAATTAAAACTATGACTGAAACTACCATTGGATCTTCTAAACCTATATCTTTTAGAGACAATATTAATAGCGTTTTTATTGAAAAATGGCTAACAGGTTGGCGAGTATTAGACATAGGTTGTGGAGGGGGAATTCTTTCTGAATCATTAGCACGATTAGGTGCAGAAGTTGTTGGAATTGATATATCAAATAAAGCAATCCAAGAAGCACAACAGCATCAACGGCTTGATCCTTCGATAGCAACAAATCCAATATATCGTGTAACGACAGCAGAAGAATTACTACATGAAGGAGAAAAGTTTGACTTGGTTATGGCAATGGAAGTTCTTGAACATACCCATCAACCAGACGTTTTTTTTGAAACATTATGTAATTTGCTTGTGCCGGAAGGTCTACTTGTCATATCGACGATAGAACGTACAATGTTATCATTTGTATTAACCATTTTTATAGCAGAGTACTTATTACGGCTTGTACCACGACAAACACATATATGGCGTAGATTTATTCGACGTGCAGATATCAAAGATTGGGTTTCACGTTGTCCTGATATTTCCTTTGTTGATTGTAGAGGTGTTATTTATCTTCCTTGGCGTCGCACCTGGAAAATTATGAGCCCTAGTGCCTTATGGGCTCAACAATGCAATTATTTTGTCACTATTCAAAAAGAAAAAATTCAAAAAACATCATTAAGTTAAAACATAAAACAAAGTATCAATTAAAATATAATCAAACTTCTACAGGATATTGGTTAAGCATCAATAAAAACTTAAATTTTTTATCCAAAAATTAAAATAATTTTTAAACTTCAAAATAATAATCAAAATTTAAACTAAACTTTTAATTAAACCTTTAGCTAAATAATTGGATAAAAATGTCAATTAAATGACGAAAAATCTTCTAAATTTCTACCCATAAAATTACTTTTAAAACCAATAGAACAATAAAACATAAAAATTATTGGCAAAATAATAGTTGAAACAAAGTATTTTCTAAAAATCTCTTTAAAATCTAACTTTAAAATAAATTAAAATATCAATTAAACATTAAAACAGTACTAATCAAATCCCAATTAGACATCATTTGAGTTATATTGTGAATGTATTATTTTCATTTTACTAAATATATCATACTGATATATAATTCATTTGTTTTGTTTTTATGTTATCGATCCGGAATTGCTGTTTCTAGATCTTTCAAATTCGATTCTATTTCTGAAGCCTCAAGTGGTACAGATTTTAAATAGCTAGGTATTTCATCATTTTTTATTTGTCCAGCGCTTTCAATTTGTTCTAAACTATCCAACTCGTCTAATTCCCCTAACGCGTCAAGCTCTGCATCGAGAGTAGCCTCATCTATTCCGTCGAGGTCATACGATCTTGCTAACACACGTTGTATTTCATCATTCTCTACAAGTGCATCTGCTACCGAATCTTGAAGACGTTCTATCTCATCAATTCGCATAGGACATCGTCGTAGCTCTCTATTTGCATGCTTTAGTGCTGCCACTGTCTGTTGTGTTGCTCGTGCTTGTGTTGTAGCCCATATTGCTTGTTCCATATTCATTTGCTGCATTTGCAATTGTGTCAATCGCTCTTCATATCTATTATCCCTCTATTAGATATTCCATTACATATGCAATGTATAATCATGAAGCAGATGACTATTATTGTATACTTACAATTTTTTTTGACGCAACAACGCCAACGCTCGTGTTCGTACAGCACTACTTGATGTGCCTATATTACTTGAATATTTCTCTTGCTGTTTTATTCTCTGAAGTGCTTTTTGTAACTCTGCGTCACACTGACGAACTTTTGTTTCACATTCTTGTAAACGTGTATCTACCTATAAACTATTAAATATTTTTTACGATAATCATATCTTTTATGTGTTTACAGTTTTAACGGTTTCTTCCAATGTATCCACAGGAAGACGTGGACGCTGTATTCCAAATAAACGATTCATGTGTATAGTCTTTTAGTAAATGTTTTATTTATAAAATAATTTGAAAATCCCTCGTTTTATAATATCCCAATTTCTACTCAACTATTATTTAATAGACTCTTCAATAACAAATAAAATTTTAAATGCTTTAAAAAGCGCGTATTTCTAAATTCTTATTTATATATTCAATCCTATCCAATTCTGTTTAAATCGTCCAATTTTTATTCAATTTTTTTCAACTGTCAAATAGTTTTTCTTCACAGTTCAAGTTTCATCTAATATTCTTCCACAAAATCAATAAAAACTTAATTAAAAACTATCATTTTCTTTCGTTATTAATTAATTTAAACTTAATTCTTTATTATTTCAATAATTTCACTTTTATCTGTAAAATGTATATCGTCGGTACTGAAAAAACACCCGCACATCAGTACAAATAATCAAAGACAAAAAGAAAGCGTAAGTAGCACAAAAGTAATAACAGGGCTATTGAAACGTAGTTAATATCTAATTAGGAAGTTTTTAAGGCGTTTTTAATAGAAAAAGTTATTAATGATTCATTAAGAAACTATTTAAGAAAAAGTTATTTAAAAAGTTTTTAAAAGAATTATTTTATATCTTGGAAATTATAGATTTCTTTAAAAAGTTTTAGAGTAAAAATCTAATAAAAACGGAAAGATAATATTTTTTAAAGAATAACAAAAGCAACTATTAAACATTTTAGTTCTTTAATCTTTTCAATAGGTACATCAAAATGGCTAACAACAATCCCCAAAATGCGAGATACATCATATTCATTATTTTCTTTAGATGATAACACAATAGTCTGAAATAAACCAATCTTATCAGTCAACATTACTGTTAAATCAGAAGGTCCAAATGAAAGTAACTCAAGAACATTATATGCAAATTCAGAAGGCATTTCAAAGAATCTATTAGCAAGATATTGAAAATAAATAGTTAAATATTTTTTAAATTTGCTATTATTATTCCATGATATATCAAAGCCTTTTTTGTACGCTGCTCTAAATTTAAAATTATTGTTAATAGCAATATCAAGTTGTTCTTCCCATGTTCTACTAAAAGGAACCAATTTTCCAATATTTTTATCAAATTGCAAAAGGTTCATAATTAATGTTTGTCGAATAAATTTTACCATATAATTTTTAACACCAGGAGCTTGTAATTCAAAACGCTGACTAAAAAAGTTATCTCCTTCACTATTAACTTTCTGATTTTCTAATACTTCAATCAAATCTTCAAATACAGGAAAAGAAAACATATTATTTTTCGAAAATATATTATTTAATGTTTGTTTCACATCTTTCGTTTTATTCATTGCCAAAAACCAATAAGGATCTAATCCTTTCTTTGCTTCTTCTATAACTTCAGGTTTGCAATTATCCCTTAAACATAACAAACACAACATCCTTGCTTTACTTTCATGAAAAGGAAATATTGTTAAACAATAACGAAGTGCAGAAAAATGCATATTTATATGGTTAGAAACAATAATTTCAAACAACAATGCATTTAACTCATCAAGTAGTCTTCCTTGAGCATCTTGAAAACAAGGCATTATTAAAGAAAGGGATTGTTCTATAGAAAACCTGACTAATTTTGTTTCTTTTTTAAGAGAGTCAAACAAAAACTTTAAAATAGAAATTTCCATATTATTCATTCCTAATAAAATGTTAAAGACAAAAATAAAAAACAATTAGAACCTCTTTTAGCAACAAGTCCAAGAGATGCAAACAAACGCTCTTTTAAAGTCTCGCTTTTATTATCATTATTTTGAATATAAGTCAATAACAAATTCAAAATATGTATAGAAATGGATTTCAAAGCACCATCACTTAATGTTCTATAGGATTTAGGAACCTAGTCTCTATTCTAATAAAACATACGTTGCAATCCAATAAATAAAAGTAACAGTTGCCTCTCTCAACTTTTGTAGATCACCTATTATTATTAAACATTTATAACATTAATCTTCCAACACAATACTTTGTAAGCCGTAACCTAATAATTTAGGTATATTCTCTACATTCTTAATAGCAACTCGACTTTTTGATAAAAGATTTATAAAATGAACATAAATTTGAGAAGAAACAGGACCCTTATGCATTGTTTCTGGTCCTTCACTAGTTCCAAGCAAAAGATCATATATATTTTCAACTATTTTCTCATCCTCTATATTAACAATAGGCAATTTTTTAAGACAGATACTAGCAACACAATTGATATTATGATCAATATCAAATTTAAAAATATTAAGAGTAGTGAACTTTTGATCTAATGAAAAATAAGACGTAGAAAGAAACCAAATAACACCTATTTTTATTTTATTAAGCAATTCTATATTACTAAATGTATCTTTTTCTTTTGGAGTTAAAAGTTTAAAAGAATCAAAAGATAAACCTGGACATGTTTTCTTTAAAACAGAAATCTTAAAAGAAAGATCAAAATCAGTAGACAAGCCAGAATTATCAAGACTGTTAGAAAAAGGTTCTTGAACTTTTGTCTGAAGTACTTTTTTTGATAAAGAATGAAAATATGACAATGAAAATAAAGACAAATCTTTAAATACTTTTGCCAAAAACGAAAAATCTTCCGAATAAGCGTTTGAACTAAAAACAGATTTTAAAGAATTATCATTTTCAAATTCACCAATAAAATCTTCATTAACATCACCATATATTGCTAAAACGTGAAAAATCAAATGTATAATTCTCTTTTTATGCTCAACAGAATACGTTGAAAGCCCAGGTATCAACCTAGATAATATTTCTTTTTTCTCCTAAATAATTTAAAAAAAAAAAAAAAAAGATCTTTCCCCTACTTGTTCATTTAACTTAAAAAAAGCCATATCCAAAAATAAAAGAGTAAAGCTTTTCGTAGCATTCTCAACATCTTTGTTATGAAATTGCTCCAACAATGTATTTATAGGAAGCTTTATATTCTCATTTGATTTAACCCGTATACAAATATGATTGCAAATCTGAACCACCTAATCCAATAAGACTTCGATATTCAGATTTTTACTAAAATTTAAATACTTTTTTCCGTACAACATCATGAGAACTCGCTAGTTTTAAAAGCATAGGACATAAATACGTCTTCAACACATTTTCCAACTTAACATCTGTATCTGCCAGAGCCAAACGAAACTCCACTCCACTCAATCTATTTTCAAAATTAACCTCCCAACACAAAAGGAAAACACCAACAATCCCAACTCTTTTTCCGCCATAAAACTTACGGCGGCTCAAAAGCTCACGTCTACGTCAATTCGTAAAAAAAAAAGGCAAACATTCGCAAATCAAAAATACAAAAAGAAATCTTTTTTTTAAAAAAAACAGATATTCTAGCCTCAAAAAATATATATTTTCACGACTCCACCTCCCAAACAAAAAAGATCAAACCCAAAAATCAAACCCCATTTCAAAAAAACATCCAAGATGCAGCAAATGCCAACACAAAAGAAGCAACAGGCACCGCCACACGAACAGAACCGCTTGGACTCGTACTATTCACCTTCACATCCATAAGTTTGGTCGAATTCAACGCATCAAGCGGCCCTGTTCCATTCGTCTCCGCTTTCACAGACGTCGGTATCGCAGACACAGGACCATCTCCTCCCGTCTTGTCTAATTTCACTCAGCCCTACATCCCTTTGCCCCACCTTACTTACTTAGAGTGCCCGTGCTATAAGCCGCACCCTGAATCATCACAAAAAACATGGCAACCGTTACAAAAATGCTTTTTATATGAAGATGCATAGTGATCACAGGTCTTTCAAAGATCTAAGATTATGTGTGTTTATAGATAAGCGATAAGGGAGGACCAAGGCCCTTTTTATATCTTTTTAATTGTGTTTTATGCATTGATTGTTGTTTATCTTAAGAATGATAATCTGTCAGCTGAAATATGTAAACATGAGAAAAATTCTCTTTTTGTATCTGTGATTTGTAGAGCAATTACGGTTTCTTGAGATCTGATTGGTCGTTATCGCGTCTTTGGAATGTTTTGTTGATATCGAAGCAGGGGTCATCCTTGTTTTAAGAAGATTACAAAGAGACGCTTTTCCTTATTAGGAAAGATCGATCGATGGTTGTCATGGAGAAACATTCTCTAGATCAGTTGTATGCGTTGTCGCAACTCCCATGGTCTATACCAAGGACACAGGTGTGCGCATTTACGAATCAAGGACGTGTTTCTTTTGAAGGAGAAGAGTGTTGAATATAAATACAGCCGTCTCTCGACTTTTTACAGGAAAATTTACCATTTGACGTTTAAAGAGACGTTCTTGTAAGTATTCAGCAAAAGTGGGCAAACACGTGCAAAAGACAAATAAATCTAGTCCATCGACTATAAAAAACGATTGAACAAGGTCATCTAAGCTCACGTGACAAGAGCTTGCTAGAACAACGATGGAGACGGATATTCATGAAACGTTTTTTGACAAAAAAAGGCCATTTATTGCAAGAGGAATGAAGAAAACGCGATATATAGTGTTGGACAGGCACGTTTAAAATGAATTGTGAAGAAGGGGTGGGTGGATGTGCATTTGAGTACGTTTTAAGTGTACAACCTGTTGAAAAAACGGGTTGTAATGATGTATTTTTAAATTGATCTAGTCTAGTAGTGCAGAAAAGCCATATCTTTCAAGGGAGAATGTCTCTCTTTCTGTTCTATACAAAGAAGATTATATTTTGTAAGTATTTTGAGGCAAAAATGTCAAGGTCTAATGTGTAATGTTGTCATTAGAAAAAAAAGAACATATCAACAACAATATGCAAATATATATTTTCTACGCCTTGTTCATATACGACCGAAAATTGTCCATCAAGCACAGATGCGTTGGAATGATATGGTTATTAAGAAGTGGAAAGTGAAACGTGCAAGTCGTTTATTAGATGTCACTCATGGGGAAATATACTGGATTGTTGGAACGGTTTATATTGATACACCTTTGAAACCTAATATTTTGAACGATCTTAAAAAAGACGTGGGGAAATTTCTTCCTTTTAGTCATTAATAATTAATGGTTTGTAGTATTGGACAGTCACTCCTGTAAACGAAAAATATATCGATTCTGCAAATAATAGGGTGATTTTAGAAGATGAATACGGAAGAATTCGTCTTGTAGGGCCTAAGATTTCGCAAGAGTTCCTGGTTACTGGATGTGTTATTGGTGTTTTGGGATTTGAAGTTCAAGATGGAAATTTCGAAGTGATTGATATTTGTTTACCAGAATTGCCTCATCAAATTTCTTTAAAAAATAAAATTGGTACATTTTTTTATATATCATTAATTTATATTAACTTTTTAGATCCTGCAACACATAAATATGTTGCTTTAGTTTCCGGACTTAATATAACGGATAAAGCATATAATTCTTTACCGCTTTTTCTTCTTTCAGAATATTTAAATGGGGGAATTGGTCATGAAAGGGTATTTTTTCGTTTTTCCTCGTTTTTTTTTTTAAATAATTTTTAGGATCGAATTGTTAGTTCTCAAATAGTTCAATTTATTATTGCTGGAAATTCTATTGCATCAAAGACTAATGCATCTACTGATAAAAAAGTGAATAGTACCCAATGTTTGGTTATTTCTGACATTTTTTCCCAGAAAACATATCATTATAATACTTTTTTATACAATTCTAAACCAGCAGAAATGTTTGACCTATTCCTTTCAAATATATGCACTACAACATCAGTAGTACTTATGCCTGGAGAATCTGATCCATCAAATGCTTTATTGCCTCAACAACCGATCCATTTTTCATTTATTCCCAATTCCAAAAATTATTCCGGATCTACATTAACAACATGTACGAATCCAGCATGGCTGGAAATTGATGGTGTTAAGTATTGTACATGCTTTTTTTTTTTCTTTATTTAACCAATTTTCTAGGTTTCTCGGTTCAAGTGGACAAACAATTAATGATATATATAAATATACAAATGATTATGATAAATTATCAATTATGGAGTACACATTAAGATGGCAACATTGTGCACCCACTGCTCCTGATACTTTATGTTTGTATAACGTTTTTCTTCTGAACCTCTTGAACTGATTGTATTAGGGTGTTATCCATTTTCTGAAAAGGATCCTTTTGTTTTGTCAGAAGCACCTCATGTTTATTTTGTCGGCAACCAGGAAGAATTTGGTACTAAATTCATCAAAGGTTTGTGTATATAGCGAAAACTACTTCATACCAACTCAAAGTTTAGGTGAAAATGGACAAATGATACGGTTAATCATGCTTCCTATATTTAGCAAGACAGGAACTGTCGTTTTGTTGAATCTTTCAACCCTTGAATGTGAACAAATGAAATTTAACATTTACGATAAAGATAATATATAATCTATTCGGCATTTATTTGTTTATATGTACATAGATTTTAATTAACCATTTATTCATATTTAACATGTAGTTTTGGAAATAGTTGCTTGTTTTGTGTACATTGAGTTTTTAAGTATGTATCGTCTGCACCCAATTTACAAAACTTAAAATTTCTTTTCGGTATTTCAACACCCAATTGATTTAACATTTCATCCGCTTTACTTGGCATAAAGGGTTTCAATAAGATTCCAGAAATCCGCATGGCTTCTAAACTTCTAAAAATAATAGGATCGACTTTCAAAGGATCATGTTTATATTTCCACGGTTCAGAATTCTGAAAAAACTTATTAATAGAAGCAATAAAATCAAATATGACTTCAAGAGCAATATGAGCTTGAAATACATTCATATGATAGTCGACCTTTTCTGAAATTGTATTGAGTTTTGTGTCAAAATCTTGAAACAAAGTATTTTCATTTATATGATTTTTTGCATGAAGTATTGCACGACTTAAATTAAAACAAGGAGAAGAAATTCTTAGCAGAAGATTTCCAAGTTGTCCTCTTAAATCAAGATCATAACTTTTCAAAACATCCGATGAATTATAATCTTAAAAATATCAAAAAAAAAACGACAAAAACAATACAATTTACCTTTATCATCATCGAATCTTCCATGTCTTATAAGAAAATATCTTAAAACATCAATACCATATTTTTCTATTTCAAGAAAAGGATCAACAATATTTCCAAGAGACTTAGACATTTTAACGTTATTCACAGTCCAGTGTGAATGAGATACAATTTGATAAGGAAGAGGTAATCCAACAGCAATTAAAAGTGCTGGCCATAATATACAATGGAATCTGGAGAACAATTACATATAATATATATATATATATATAATATTTACCGAAGAATGTCTTTACCAATTAAATGAACATCAGCAGGCCATTCTCCAAACACTGAACCACTCCATGGATATCCAGCATTTGTTATATAACTTAACAAAGCATCAAACCATACATATATTGTTTGGGATTCGTCTCCAGGAACTCTGATGCCCCACGAATAACGAGAACTTAATCTGGATATACTTATGTCACTTAATCCCTCACAAATCATTTTATATATACTATTTTGTTGAAAACTTGGGACGACAAAATTTGGATTTTTATTATAATGATCTAAAAGCTGATCCTTTAAACTAGATAACCGAAAATGATAATTATTTTCAGACATCCATTCAACAACAGAACCGGTTTCAATAGAAATCTAAGAGAATTTTAAAAAAAAATAAAAAATCAAGAACTATTCACGGTAGAACTAGTTCCATCTTTCGAATTTTGCACAGTTCTAACAGCTGTGGATGGATAAAAAGTTTCATCACTAATAGAATACCAGCCTTCATGTTTACTCTGATAAATATATCCTTTATTTTGAAGAATCTTCCAAAAGTAACGAACACCTTCACAGTGTTTGGCATCAGTGGTACGTGTAAAATCCTTATAATTAACATTTGCTAATTTAGCTAAATGTTTAAACCGATACGACGCTTTTTCACAAAACAAAAGCGGACTTAAGCCAGACTTTAACGCAGCCTTTTGTATCTGAACATATTTTTGAACGCATTTTAAAAATTTTTAACAAATTACGCACTTTCATCCCATGTTCATCCGTTCCAATTCTTAAAATCACTTGTCTATTTTTAAGTTGCTGATATCTTTGAATTACATCAGCTAAAACAAGAGTATACAAATGTCCAATATGAGGGTCTAAAAGAAAACATTAAGACGTTAAAAAATCATATTTCAAAGATATCCTACCCGAATTGACATAGAAAATAGGTGTTGTAATATAATACGGTTTTCTTGATAAATAACTATTTTTTCTAAGAAAAAAAGAAAACCCAAACACTTTAGAAAACAAAGGACTATATAATGTTTTATAAAAAGTCAAACTCCCTTTTATTTTATTATTAAATAACATTTTTATTTTTTTTTTAATAGTCGCAGGTTAACGTCATTTTTATCACTCCGGTAAATTTAGAAATGTCAAAAAGAAGGCTTTCTGAAGGATCTGAAGCATCAATTCATGAAAATAAACCATCTGACCAACATTTATACGCAGAAGAAAAGGATTTGTCTCTTTTCCCAGAAAAAAACGGGAATTTTGGGGATAAAAAAAACGATTTAATAGATGCAAATAATGATGAGAAACTTAGTGACAATACAGAAACAAGTGAAGTGGAAATAGAATCTAAACCTGAACATCCATTGGATATGTATCTTGATACTGTAAAATATCTTAATATTTTTGTTTTTTTTCTTTTTAAAACAAAAAGGTCGACCGAACACGTTTAGATTTTGATTTTGAAAAATTGTGCTCCATTTCTCTTTCAAATCTTAATGTTTATGCATGTCTTATCTGTGGGAAATATTTTCAAGGTTTTTCTTAACACTTTCCTGGCGTTTTCTAAACAAATCAGGCCGCGGAAGATCTTCTTATGCATATTTTCATAGTTTAGATGAAGCACATCATGTTTATATCAATCTTCATAGTCTTAAAATATATGTCCTCCCAGAATCATACGAAGTACATACAAATGCATTAGATGACATCAAATATGTTCTTAACCCTACGTATACAAAAGAACAAGTCATGACTATGGATACAAACACTGAGCCTTCCTATGATTTAGATAATAAAAAGTATTTTCCAGGTAAATGAAAGCATTTCTCTATAAATACGAATATATAATGTGTTAGGTTTCGTAGGTCTTAACAATATTAAACAAAATAATTATCTTAATTGTGTGATTCAAGCGTTGTCACATGTAACACCATTTAGAAATTACTTTATTTTAGAAAACTTTTCTGGAAAGAGCGAGTTAGGTATGATGGAAATATTTGTCTATTTTTTCTGAAATATTGGGAAAAGTTCAAAGGTTAAGTATTCTTATACGAAAAATATGGAATGCTAAGGCATTTCGGGGTCATGTATCTCCTCACGAATTGCTTCAAGAAGTGACATCTGTGTCAGGAAAACAGTTCAAGCTGACAGAGCAAAGTGATCCTCTAGAATTTCTATCATGGCTTTTAAATGTTATTCACATTGATCTTGGAGGATCCAAGACAAAAGCGGGATCTAGTGTAATTCACAGAATATTTCAAGGAAAAGTAAGAATCCAAAGCCAAAAAATCATTGCTAGGTCTGATGCAAATGATGCGGATCGCTTGCGATTTGAAGTAGGCAGAGAAATTCAAGAAAATATATCACCATTTTTATTTCTGACACTAGATTTACCAATGCCACCTTTATTGCAAGATGAATTTGAAGATAACATTATTCCTCAAGTAAGTACTATCAATGAAAGTTTACGGTTTTAGTTTAATCATAGGTTGCACTATCTACACTTCTTGCCAAATATGACGGTGTCACATCTCAAGAACTTTCTGGACAAAGAAAACGTTACAAAATCAAAACTTTGCCCCCATTTTTGATATTTCATATTAAACGTTTCACAAGAAATAATTGGAGAGATGAAAAAAATCCTACCATTGTTAATTTTCCCGTTAAAGATTTGGACATGCGAGGATGTAAGTTGTTTTATAAAAACAAATGTAACTCGTTTTCAAATACTAAAAACATCATAGATGTTGATCCAACTCATTTGTCAAATTCATCTACTGTATATGATCTTTGTGCAAATATTGTTCATGAGACTGTTTCATCTATTGAAGGAGAAAAACGTGTTTTTCGAACACAAGTACGCAACAAATCAACAGATATATGGTATCAAATTCAAGATTTATATGTAGAAGAGATACCAAAGGAAATGATCTTTTTAAATGAAAGTTATATTCAGGTAAAAAAAAATTTTAACTGCAGATTTACTTATTTTATATAGATATGGGAACGGAGAAGTCGTTTAAAAAAAGATAAATAGATCAATTAAATGTATAAAATACAAATAGGTGTTTTCATAATTTTAGTCTAAAAAATACAGTCTAATAAAGTGCACCAAACAAACACAAAATATAATACATATATGAATAAATCTAAAGTATTTAAAAAAAAAAAACTAATAAATATACGTTTATAGTAGGCCAGTACTTCACACATACAAACACAATTTCGTTGCAATACCCACTAATTCACTTTCTCATTATTTTTTCATAATCTATATCATGCGTTTAACATGGTTCACCAATGTTTTCTTATTAACACCTTTGATAATCCAGTCAACACAATTAAGATCAATAAAAGGCATGATTTTAAAACATCCTAAATTATTTCAAAACAATATTAGCAGACAAACTATCCGTGTTCCAGATACAAATGGTTGTTTAAGATTATACATCTGAAGACGCAATGATTTGAATCCAAAGACTACAGCTATTACATCCTACGAACGTACGTCCTTCTTCAAGATCTCTACCTTCAAAAATATAGACATCACCACAACGACAGCGCCGATAAAACATATCTTCTTCTGCAACATATACAAATTCATCAAGACATATAGTTTCATAAACACTGGGTGGCGCTGATACTTGAGACAACAAACGTTTCACCGGCGATAATGACCTCCCTTGTAACTCGTGCGAAAGCAGATCAAACGCTTGACGAATCTCATCAACTGTACGACTGTTGGATGAAAATTTAAGTTTATCAGGATGATATTGTAAGAGACACTTATGATACGCCTTTCGAAGTCGTATTTGTGTCAATTCTTCTTCTTCACTAAGTCCTAAAATCTCGCGAGCAGCAACTAAAGCATCTTTGGACTGCGGTTGACACGAGGAACTTTGTGTTGCTTTCATTTTTACGTTCTTTTTCGCAAAAAAACAACGTTGGTCATCCGTATATTGCCTACAGCGTTTCAAATGATGAAATCACTGTAATGATGGATGGCAGAGCAAAGAAGACGATTCACCTTTGTTGATACACCGGTTGATCGGCAAAGACTAAGCCGTCTCAACACTTGGGAAGAAAAATCGATAAAACAAAAGATAAATATTATGCAACTGAATTTTTTTTAAAAAAAAAAAACAAAATACGATATGTATTTCTCTCGTACCAACATGCAAATATAAAGAAATTAACTTTGTGAAGGGTCCGCAGCGATATACAAAACTGAACGTTTATATCAACTGCTTTGAAAAAGAAAAAAAAGGTTTTTACCATTATTGCCTCGAATAAACGTATCTCCATATTCATTCTTGAGCTCTCCTTTAACATATTCTCTGCAGTCTTCAAGTGCAACGTTCATACATCCATCTAGACAGGAAAGGATACCTGGTTGGTTTGGTTAACCGGGAAAAAAAGATATAAAAAAAAACACGCCTTTGTAATCAATACCAGAACTGAGGCGGACGAGAACAGGGCGACCAACAATATGTTGCAAAAATGCAGAAGGGGCATCAATACATGTATTTGGGTTTTCCATGTTTTTACCCAGCGGGAGCTTCACGAACGAATTTTGGAGCACAGAGTGTGCAAGCAAACCGACTTTTCCGTCGTATAAAAAGGTTACAAAAAAGAATTTACATGAGCATTTTTACAATATTAAATATCTATTATACAGGTGACTTAAATTTGTCCACTTTTTTAAATTTAAGTCTAAATTATAATATTTTTATTCTAGAACGACGGTATGTCTTTATATCTACTAAATAGATAAAAAGCAAAGTGGTCGTTCAAACATTTCGTATAAAAGAAATAAAAGCTTTTTAAGCGACAAACGTGTACTTTTATTACTAATAATAACGACAAAAGCAAACATAATATATCTAAAAAATGTTAAAACAAAAAATATAACAAAATATATTTACTTAAGATTAAACTGTTTTAATACCATCTTCCAGATGGTATCTGGAACAGCAATTCGTCAGCAGTCTTCTTAGAAGGCTGTTTATCCTGTTTTCTTTGAGCTGCTTCGTGCATTTTCAACCAATCAGGCACTTTTGAAATACTACTTTTACTAATTGTTTGTTTAAGATCATACATTACATCTGTATCTTCCGGTGTCAAGAAAGTAATTGCAGTACCTGATTTCCCTGCTCTTCCTGTACGTCCAATTCTGTGCGTATAATCTATAAAAATCAACTAAAATCCAAAAACCAAAGCCTAAATACCTTCAATATTCTTAGCCATATTGAAATTTACCACAAGAGATACGTCTGCAACGTCAATACCTCTCCCTGCCAAATCTGTTGCTACTAAACAATCTGCTTCACCAGAACGAAGTTGTGCAAGAGCGGCCTCACGTTGCTCCTGACTTTTCCCTCCATGCAATGTAACTGCATTCCACTATAACTCATTAATGCGTCTAATAGAAAAACAAAAAACATACACCAATTCGAGCAAGTGACTTAGCCAAGGCATCACAACTACGACGCTGATTAATAAAAATAATCACAGGAGGACTATAGTCATTGCTGTTAAGAAGTTCTTCTAATCTTCGTCTAAAAATATAGATTAGAAAAAAAAAGAAACATACTTTCTTCTAACATACCTCTTTTTATCCTCAGTATTCATCATTTCAACAATTTGTACAACTGTATCAACAGCTTGACCAGCATTTCCAATTGTTACAATTGCTGGCCGACGTAAATATTTCTTAGCAAGCTTTTCTACTGCAGGCGGCATTGTTGCACTAAACATGACTGTTTGTCGAAACCTTTCTTTACCTCCTATTATTTTAGACATCAATACAGGATTTTCTGCATCATCAGTATCAGGCTTTTGATTATGTACAGGTAACGCATCCAAAAGTTTATTTACTGTTTCCTCAAAACCCATATCAATCATACGATCTGCTTCATCAAGAACAACATATGCACATTGACTCAATACCAAAACATGCCTTTCAAGGCAATCCAACAACCTTCCAGGAGTTGCAATTACAATATGAACACCATCCCTTATATTAAAAGCTTGCTCTTCAATTTTATGTCCACCCACGATTGATACACATACAAAATCCATTGGTTCAGAAAACTTCTTTGTTTCACTTTCAATCTGTTGCGCTAACTCTCTCGTGGGAGCCAAAATAATGGCGTAAGGACCATCATTTTTATTATGTTCATCAAGTGGAGGAAGCGTTGAAATATATACAAGCATAGGAAGAACAAAAGATGCAGTTTTCCCAGAACCTGTTTCTGCAATACCAATAATATCGCGATTTTGCAGACCAATAGGAATAGCAGCTCTCTGAATAGGAGAAGGTTCTTTATATCCCACTATTTCAATCATATCAAGAATAATTTTAGGCAACCCCGATTCCTTCCAACTACGCATAGGATTTGGAATAGATCCCCCTAAAAAGATAAATACAATAAACAGAATGCATAGAATACCTCTTGAAGAAATGCTAAAGTCTTCTTTAAATATACGCCAATCTCTTTCTTTCATAAGTTCTAGCGGCTTTTCCGACCAATGTTTATCATCCCAACTAATTTTAGCACTTTTTTTATGTTCCATATCTATTAATTGCCTTAAAAAGATCAATATAAGAACCGAAGATAAATAAAAAATACTTGGCTCTATTTTTGTCTTCTTCATTACCAGAACGTACAAGCATATCAATAAATGAATTTGTATAATGATTGCTATTTTTATCATCAAAACCCCCCAATCTCCCTCGACCCAAAAACTGAGCACTATGCCTATTCGAATAAATTGGATTGATATCAGAAGAAGTATCTTCTGTATTATCCCAATCGAATACGAACTTTCTTTCACTTGTTCTCCGCTTTTTTTTTTTATTATCTCCTGTTCCCAAATATCTTTTCTAAAAAAAAATTAAAATTTTCTAAAAATATATAACCAATAATTACTCGAATATCTTCTATTTCCTTTTCTTCGGATGTCATTTCGGTTTTTATTTCTTGATTTTTCCCAGACGACTTAAATAATTCAGCTACTTGCTTTGCTAATGCATCTTGCTCTTTTCTCATAGCTTTCGGCTCAGTAGGAATTGCCTTGTTTCTATTTGAACGATATCCATCTAAACATGAAATAAATATTTCGTTTATAAAAATACATATATCTTTTCTTACCAGAAACATCTTCATTATTTTTCAAGGAATATTTTCTTGCAATATCTGAACTAATTCTTTCATTTTGTAAAGTTTTCTTCTCAACTTCCAAACGACGCTTTTCAAGCGCAATTTCCTCTCGTTGTTTCCGTGTTAAAAATTTTGGCTGATTTAACTAAATAACAAAATCAATAAAAATACGCCGTACCTTGTTCATAGCAGCAGCTTCTTTTTTCTTCTTAACCAATTCCTCAATAGATAAAGGCTCTCTCTTTTGAACCTTTGAAGACAAATCTCCCTTAGCCGCGACTCCAGCAACTTCAACAGTAGGTGTTGGAGTTACTGAAGAACTTTCATTCGTTTTTCTCCCAGAAACATCCAAAAACGCAGACATACACTCCTTAGGTAATGGAGGAGGGTAAGAAGGAGGTAACGGAGGAGGTTCATCCGATATTTTATTTTCATCAACCTTACCATTCAATGAATCCTTTGCAAGAAAAAGTCCTTTTCCATCATGAGACGTCATTTCCATATTTTCAGTACTACCCAGACACTTCTTAATCCCATCCATTAACCAATATTTTACACGCAAACCAGTATCTGATTAAAAACTCTATTTTAACCCGTTTTTTCGAGAGAAAAGCAAAATACTTCTTTTTTCAATAAAATAAAACGTATTTTTTTTATAAAAAATACCCACAAATAACCTTTTTTATTCAAACAAACTACTTCATTTTTTTTCGTCCTTTCTACGCTCGGTTGGCATGCCAACTATAATATCAAAAAACCAGTAAAAAATACATCAAATTACATGTAAAATACGCGAAAACACTCTATTGTTTCTTAAAACACAGAGGAACACAAATGCATTCCCCTTTCCGCTTATTCTTTAACTACCAGTTTGCCCTACGACGTAAAAATATCCTTCTCGCTGGTCTTTTTTCGTTTCTTCCACAAATTTTAGAAAAACATAGCAAAATATATGATAAAACACACCGCCTTCCATTCAGCAATCTTTTTCGGCTGCTCTTCTAGCGCTTTTTGTATTTGTTCTGCCCTTTAACCATCATCAGTTTTCGTCCCTTTTTAAAAAGAGATATTCGCGCAACTCGCGCAAATACACACACGTATTCCCAAACGCACACGGAATACACATGCGATCATCTCTTTCACTGCCGTTTTTACCTTCTTTTGCGCGTACGTTCACTCAATGTACCCTTCCAATGAAAAAGACCACGCATTGGCTTACGCGGTGCCTCTTTTTGCATAGGAAGCAACGACAAAAGCCCATACCTCTCTGCTTCCTTTCGTAACACTGCCTGACGACGCAGCGAATACACAGGATCTCTCCAACGCCCCGTTTCTTTGTTTTTAACAGGTTTAAACAGATGAACAGTGGATGCTCCTTCTTTTAAACACAATGGCAAATGTTTTCTCAAGAATCCCGAAAGCGTAGGCGGCAATTTTTTCAAAATTGCTTGATTCATCACGATTTTTACGGTTTATTCATATTTTTACAAATTTTCGACGTCTTCAACCTCTGAACATCGAAAAATTCATATAAAACTCGATATTTTATATTTTTAACGTGATATATAAGGATGAACTTTATTGAGAATTGAAAAGCAGAAAGCTTTTTTAAATTACTTTTACAAAAACATTTCTTTTTTTCAAAAAAAAACGTTGATTTTTACTTTATAAAAATGTTTATTAGCGTACAAGCACAATTGGAAAGTTATATGGTTATTTTGTGCACGTTAAGTGTTGCATGCTTTCTGCGTCCACGAAAAGTTCTTGAACAAGGTCTTATTTATGTTTTGGGAGATGCAATGAACCTGGTAAAATAAAACTTTTAAGCGATAGTAAAATGTTGAATTATACGGAACAACGGATGGATTAATTTATAATATTTACATCTAATTGTTTACATCGTTTTACTATTTTATTATATTGATAGATTTTTTATTAAAACATGTAAAAATAGGCACGACCGACTGATGACCCAACGTGCGTGGTAGTAGGAGGGTTAATACTGTTTCAAGTATTTCTTATTTATCTTTTTGCGTTATTTAAAACAGACATGATGTTTTTTAAAGATTTAAGTAAATACGTCTTGACAGAAAGATCATCTTATTAATATCATAGCACCTTTTAGAACAATGCTGGACTTTGTGCTTGTATTATGGATTTATTTCTCAACCGACCCAGCAATATCTAACGGATTAACATTTACTTTTGTATTTTTTGACTTGATATGGCAATTCTGGATGTTTGTTAGTTTTCGTGGATACAAATTGCCAACCAAGACATAACAATTTATATATTATATTACCTATGCTGCTTGCAATTTATCCCTTTTCTAGTTACAATTTGTACAAATGTTACAGGAAAATATTTATATTAGCCTTGCTTTTATTTTTTCTTATTTGTACATAAAATAAAACATAAGTATAAAAAATATTAAGATTATAAAAGATTGATTATTCCAAGAAGTGTATACAACGTGTAATCAATCTCGTCTTAACGGATACTCTTCTATACATATACCATTGCTTGTTACAGTAAATATACAAGCCCTATCACCAATCTAAAACGTAACAATGAATTATTCCAAATAAAACAAAGCATACCTGTATATGGCGCTCCGTAACACTCGTATACACATCCTTGACCATTTTCATTGCCTGATCAAAAGTCAAGACACTCGGAGAGCACCGTTGGAGATGTCCATTCACATTTTCGTATTGATTTTTGCGGCCTACCTATAAAATCAAATTAGTATTTACAAAAAAAAAAGCATTAAAAACGCCCCAATAACGTAAAATGAGATCATTTATAAAACAATTCTTGTATAAATAGTTTACAAAAACCTTTCTTAAAATTTATATCCTTACCTGACTATCTAATAATGGCAATGCCAAACTAGCAGAACCGCCTGTCGCCTGATAAGGGACCCTTTCATAAGATCCAACAGGATCAAACGTATAGATCGCACCTTTACCTAAACATCATAATAAACTTTTTATAATAAAAATTACACCAAACAAACCCTCTTCATCTATACCCGCAACCATTACATAAACATAATAAGGAAAAAAGCGTCTACTATAAAGAATTGTCTGTATAAGTCGTGCAGCAGATTTAACACGAAGTTGTCGATTGTGCTTATGATGATACAATATTAACTGTTTTTTTAAGATTCGCATCACTTCATTTGAGTCTCCAGAAAATCCACACGTACTAACAACTAAATTGTCGCCAATATCAAACACTCTAGGTTGATATCTTGAATTAATATTATAATCTTTTACTTGACGTGTATCTCCTGCAAGAATCACATAATCTTCGCCTGAAATAGCAACAGAAAGACCGCCATTGTCTTGATAAGGACTATTAACAGAGTATTAGTGCACTTTTCTCCTGCTTTAACAACTTACTTAAATTCTGAATGTTGAAAAGTAGATGCAGATGTATTCATTAAAAAATTAGAATTCAAATTAGAAGAAGAAGATTCAAGTGGATTTACAAACAAAGTCTCTGTCATTTAATTAAAAAATACTTTTTATAAACTCTTTTAAATATTTTTTAAACGTTTTTTATTTTTTGTCCTCTCGATTTTGTTCTTAAATTTCAGTAACCTTATGAACTTTAAAAATTTATTCAAATTTAACAATATAAGAGAACTATTTTTTCAAAAAAACCATACTTTCAATAAAAATTATATATTATTTAATAAGTAACTTTTTTTTTTTTGTAAGAAAAATACTTATTATTTAGATATTTGCAAAACTGTTCACATCAAAAAATATTAAGAGCAGAAAAAACACAAACAAAAGAATTACATACATTAGAAACTAATAAGTTTCCTACAAATAACAATTTTCGTATTTTTAAAATTGAAAAATTTCCTCTTTTACAGTTTTTTTCATCAGTTATGTTGTTAAATATCAAACGATTTCGAACCTATGGAAGAGGTATTTTTCCATATACAGTTCTTTTCCATGAGAATTTATGTCTATAGAATACCAGCCATCAAATAGAGTAAGGAAACGAAGACACGGATTTCTTGCTAGAAGACAATCAGTTGGTGGACGTAGAATTCTTGCCCGAAGAAAAGCAAAAGGAAGAAAATATTTAACACATTGACTTTTTAAACCTTTATACATATAACTCTATTGAAAACTCTGCCACTTTTATATGTATAAAATCAACTATTTCTAATTTTCGAAATATTCTCTGCTCGACTTGGTGTTTCTGCAAATAACGTTTTGAGTAAACTTATAATTTCCTCTTTCTCAAAGTCGATCAATGCCCCAGAATTATATAAATACATAACATCTTGCATTGAAGCTTCAAGAATTTCGATAAGATATCGGAATTTTAGCCAATTTGGAACATATGTTGGTGTTACAGGAAACTACAATTTTTTTTAGTTAACATAATTTACATAACTAAAAACATCTTACTTCTTGCTTTTCAATAACAAAAATATTTTCTACTTGAACAAATTCATTACATAATTTTGAAAGTTGTTTAGATTCTTCTTCAGATATATCAGGAATATTTTTAATCGATGTAATAATATAAACAACAACAACATCTAAAAGTTGGCCAATGGATTCAAATAGCATTTCTCTAGAAAGAATTCCCTAAAAAATATTAATATGTTTATATAATATAAATAGAGGATATTTACTCTCCATAATTTTGATAACATTTGAAATTTTTCATATAAATCATAAATCGCGCATGTACACTTTTCTATTTGCTGTTTATCTGTACAATCCACAAATCCATTGGTCTGTTCAAGAATTAACATGATATCATTATTTTGCATTTGCTAAGCAGATTAATATTATATATATATTATATAATATTCTTACAAGTTCGGAGAAATATACAAGATTACCTGCATCGCGGAAAATATTACTCTCATCCAGAATACATTGAAGAATTTCAGAACCATCGTAAAGTTCTTGAAGATGTATTGAAATATAAATAAAGTCATTATATAGCAACATAGCAGATGTAGATAATTTATCATAATATAAAGGAGTTAATGCTCTATAGGCACTTAAAGCCATTGTTATTAAACCAGATAGTTGAGGAAAAAAGGGCGCCATTATATAATCTGTATATCTATAAAAAATTACTAATGTAATTTAAAATAATATTTATTATTTACTGAGAACTCATCAACTTTTTCATATTTTTGATACAATTCTCAATAATAAGAATAATTTCTTTAGGCAGGAAGGATATAGTATAACTTTCATCTATTGACACCATAGAAACAGACGATCTCTTTTCATTATTTTCTGAATTTTTTGTGTTATCAGAATTTTCTGTATCTAAATTCCAATCATCATTATCGTCCCAGTTCCACAATTCATCTTTTAAAGTATTGTCTTCGGATCTATTATCTATAACATTATCATCCAATCCCCATGTATCATTTTCTACAGTAACATCATCATTAAGAGTTTTTTTATCCTCATTATCCCAATTTTCTCCCCAATCATTATCTGTAAAATCCGAATCATTATTTTGTACTATTTTTCTCTCACTGCCCACTCTGCCTGTCAAAAAAAAAAAAAAAA
>JABTEG010000028.1:1836-15927 GCA_017311285.1 Pneumocystis oryctolagi
AGAAGAATTGCTTTTGATGAAATGCATGCAGGGGACATTGCTGGCCATTGTCAACTTTTAAAACTTTCAGATTTATCATCTATTTTATGTTCTATGTTACAAAAACGAAAATTTGCCTCTTTTAACATGGATGTTATTCTTCCTGATAATTCAATGTGTAAGAAAAATAAAGTATTGTAAAATATTATCTAATTTTTTTTCAAGCTATTCCATTGTTTTCTAAACTTCAAGAAATAACAAGTGGTCAACAAAGATCAGAAGATTCTTCCTTTGAAAGAAAAAATGTTTTTTCTGGACCTATAGAAGATAACTACATAGTATTATTATTTATTGTGTTTTGTATTTGTCTTGATCGTTTATAGGAACATGATAAAAAACGTATAAGCATTCTTGATGAGATCCTTCGAACAGAACAAAATTATATCGACAGGTTGCGTCATTTGGTTCTTGACTATGTGTTGCCTCTCCGTATTCAAGCAAAAACTCTAAAAAATCCACCTTTAGGATTATACGATGTTAATAGGATGTTCCCGTTGTCTCTTAATGATATTATATCAGTAAATTCAGCATTTTTGCAAGATTTCATGAAAGCAGAAACGGAGATTGAAAAAGCAAATTCATGCGTTACACATGTATGTTTTATTTATAAATATAATCTTAACTAATTTTCAAAGTTTTCTCAATTTAAAAAAGTTTACGCCAAATATTTAGAACTAAGTGTTGATTTTGAATCAATTTTGAGACATAATTTGCGTAATCCTAAATTTAGAGATTTTGTAGATGTAAAAATATATAGTTTTAAATGTTATATATTTATAAAGTTATTCTAGAATCAAAAATACAAGGCGGAACGAAATATAAGTATTAGAGAGCTTATAATGGAGCCTGTTCAACGGATTCCTCGTTATTCTTTCAATTTCTAATAAAAGAGAAGAAGCTCCGTAAAGTTCCATTATTTTTATAGTCGATTCTAAGATATGTTCACGAGATATTCGAATTTTTTGACGCTGTAATCTTCCAAAAAGTAATCTGGAGTCATCCCTTGAACTTTGAGACTCGTCCCTTCCACTAGTATTTTGCCATCTTGCAATTGATCTTAAATATCCAAAAAACGTTGATTGTAAAAAAAGATACCTAGTTGTAAACGGAAATAAAAATAAAAACAAACGAGGAAATTCTTGGACCCATAGAGGAAAGCATAAACTGCAATAATTAAAATTACATAATTATAATAAAAAAAACGTGTACCTAGTAACAATCAAAGGTTCTTCCAATTGACGATTTATTTTTGCGGTAAGTTTTGGATTAACAAAATCACTCAATGGTAATGTCATATTTATGAAACTAGAGAGTTCATTAAAGTCAAAAATATCCCGAATATTAATATTTAAAAGATACAAAACACGCAAAAGTTTAAGTATAAGAACAGTATTAGTATTATATGAAGAAAAATCATGTGTTTCAAACTCGATTACAGTATTTTTCATAGACTCTTCTAAAATTATTTAGTAATTATAATATATAAACATTTTTTCTTACCCTCACAAATTTCATGGCTTTCTGATTTTAAAACTTTTTTAAACTTTATAGGATATATAAAAGACCATACATCTGATGACTCTCGGCGATTTTGTATATTATAACGATGAATAGCAGAATATATTGTTGAATCTGGATTAATAGCTTCACCGCCCATTTCAAATCTGATACTCCAATCTTCTTTCACTTGTAAAGCGGAAGAATAACTCATATGCTTTTTATCATTAGAAACAAATAACTTCGATTCACTCTTTTCTAAAAATGTCCCTCCTTGAATTTTACTTTTCATCTTTACGTCTACTTTGTTATCTTTAGAAGAATCTGCACTAGCCTGTGAATTACTATCTGTTGCTAATGAATTCTCATTCTTAGATACATCTATAATCTAATAATGTTAGAAAAATTAAGATCTAACTAAAGTATTTACTTGGAATAATTGAGATGCATCAGTAGATTCAGATCCCGAATAATCATTCGTGTACTCAAGCATTTCATCATCAGATATATCACTCTTGGAATTTTTAATCTTATGTACTTGTGAATCCGATTTTGTTTGTTCTAACAAATTCGTTTTTGTACTACGTTTACGTTTCTCTATAACAGATGACTGTCCTTTAACTTTATGTGTTTTTTTATCCTTATTTAATGTTTGACTTAACACACTATCAGTTATAATACTATATATTATAGGTGTACTTAACGTTTTGAAACTACTAGATCGTGAAACATTAAGCCGCTGAGATGATGTTAATCGTGAACGCAAGTATTCATCAAGAGTTCTAAACGTTGCAACAGAATATATTGATACGATGAAATTTCTATATGCACGAGGCACATTAGAACTTTCTTCTGCAATAAGTTTTAGTTTCAGTTGCTTAGCAAGCACAGATGATGGATGCTTTCGAAAATCTAATAGCTTTAAACAGGTATTTCAATCAAAATACCAATAACTACCTTCACGAGAATCTCCGTGAACCGTTATCACTTCAAAATCTTCATTACAATTAAAAGATTCATGAAGCTTTTGTATTAAAACAGAAAATGGTGAACTGGAAAGATTTCCAGAATTCACATCCATACTATGATTACAGGTTAAAAAACTTCGAAGAAATGCTTTTCGAGAAGATTGTTTAACTTCAACTATAGAAAAAAGTTAATTCTTTTATTTTAACACACCTTGGAAATCTTACCATTAGGATCATTTAATGAGTCCAAAAGAGATAAAAGAAGCCCAGAATGCAAAATTTCATAACTTGTAATAGCAGAATTATCAATAAAATATTTTGACAATTTTCTGTAAGTACTTCGAATTTTTATATGATTTTTAATTCGTTTAGCAAGAAATGTTAATTTGGACATGAGATCTGAAGCTTCTTCACATACAAGCAATCTGTTTTCGCATTTTTCATAAACAGAAATAAATGATTTTGCTCTTTTTACTAAGACTAAAAAGAAATCAGAGATAGATATTTTACTAAAAACAGATGAGGTATGAAATGACATCATCTTTCCAGAATTAAAATATTTCTATTCAATTGTTAGGAAAAAAATAATAAAAAGAGACTTACAGAATTAACGTCAAAAGAAAGTTCTGAAATTTCATATATTGATCGTATTATACCTTCCCGAACAAATATCCGAAGGTATACTTTAGGGAGACGTCTTAACAAAAGCTCTGATAACTGTAATGCCCCGAAAACGAGAGATGGATATTCATATTGAGAAAGTACTGTTGCTAAGAAAAAAGAAAATTGAGAATGCTAATTCTATGTTAGCTAAAAAATGCAATGCAACAAAATTACTTTAATAGATTCAAAAAGGACATTTTCTTTTAGATTAATGACTATTTTTAGAAGTATAATCATAACTTTCTGACGAACATTAATATTTATTGCACTATGATAAATATCAACGAGAATAGGTGTAAGAATTTTAGAAAAATGCTTCATTTCATCTTGGCAATCCTCTAAAAGTCGTAAACGCCGTTCATCTAACATTTTATATTTTGCAGATTTTGATGATGAAACTTGTACTTGAGAGTTATCTGTGACGCAAACACTAAACATTTCATCTATTAATAAAAAAAATTAGAAAAAATAAAACTAATAATGATCTCAAATACCATCTCTAGGAAGACTAGGTAAAAGCTCACACATTAAATTCAATATTTCATAAATATGTTCTCTTGGACGATGAATAAGAATATATAATGTGTTTACAGTGTTTCCTTCTAAGGAATCCGCATCATCTTTTGGAAATTTTCCAATAAGAATATAATAAATAGTTTCAACAACTTTAAGTTTAAGTATAGCAGCAGAAAGATTAGGAGAAGATTTTGCAGCAATTCCCAAAACTCGCAAAAACTGAGTGTAAGTGCATAAAGAAATTGCATTAGTGGACGTATTCGACAAAACTGACATAATTATCTGCAAAATATCACTTGACAATAATTTCTCAAGTTTATCAGGATAATGTCGAAAACTTTCTACTATACGTGTGACACATAAACATGCTTGCTCTAATACTTTTCTATCATTATTTTTTATAATATTTTGCAACATTGACATAACATCACGTGCTATAGCAAAACAATCAGGAGGAATATTTTTGCAACAATTTGCAGCAGTAATGATAGCAGTCCTTTGTACATTTGTAGAAAAAAAATCAAAATAAGTAAGACAGGCAGTTAAACCTCCATCTCTTACTATAGTTGTAGGATGTTCTGTTGAAATTTTTTCAAGAGTCTAAAAAAATAAAAACAAAAGAAAACAAAAAAATGTAACATACACTAAGAGCTTGCTCAGCAAGGTCAATATATTGTATCTCTAGCAACTTTTGGCACAATATAGGAATCGCTCCTCCATAAACAACGTTAGAAATAGATGAAGGCAATGCTTCCATTAAATTTGTAAGACATCGACAAGCAAGAAGCACGATTTCCGGGTTTTGTTCAGAAAATTCAGAACTTCCTGATTTCATAATAGAAAGAAGTTCCTTTATAAACAAATCTGGAGAAAAATAACTGTTAAGAACATTCTCTGTAGATACAATCAATAACTCCGATAATCCCTGAAGAGCAATAAGCTGAATAGACGGATCATCTTTTTGCTTTAGATTATTAAGAATACTTTTAAATCGAGATGCAACTCCTGAGAATACACCTGTTAAAGCACTGTGTAATGAATCGGGAAGATTTCCATAATCAAAAAGATCAGATGCTTCTTCACCAAACTCTCGAGAATAGTAATTGTCGCCTTCATTGTAATATTCGTCTTCATAATGTTCATCTGTTTCATCATATTCTTCATTATATATATGTTCTGCTGTCGATGATTTATAACGATGATCATGACCATTTTTCTCAGTAAATATAGAACTGATTTTTCGACTAGATTTATTTTCAGAAACCCCTGAACACGTTGCAGAAGCGCCGCTTCCACTCGGGCGTTTTCCTGAACTTTTTTGCGTCAATTTTTCATCAACGTGCGAATCATCAATACAAAAGTTGTCTAAAAACAGTTAATATAAAAAATCACATTGCTGTTTAAATAAGAACCAGAAGAATTACCTTTCATTTTGACATGTATCTTTTTCGAGCTTTCTGCTGTAGATTCATAAGATGATTTTCCTTGTCTAAAATAATAAAAGACATATCAGAAACTCTGAAAAAAATCACATGACCATTACTTCGATTCCTTTACATCCTTTTCGTCTCCCATAACCTCTCAAATACCTTCGTTTTCTTTAACACTATCTAAAAATAACCGTTTTTTACACTTTTTACGCAAATTTTCGCCTCTTGAAAAAACAAACAACTCGTACCAATTACAAATACCCCAATACCCGTCCAATCCAACTTCTCCAGGCACTTAAACCTATTCACCCTTCTGTATCAATTTAACACATCGTAAAAAAAACGCTCAAAAAACCTTAGATAAAGATCTATTGAAACCTTCGAAAAAATACAGAAAATCTCGTGTTTTATGCTTCTCTTATGCCTTTATTTTACAAAAAAAACTTCATCAACTAAAACCTTTGATTTTTTAAAGTCATCAAATGCTATCGACACACATATACATACCACTCATCCTCTACGTGCACACGTATTTGTCTAGAATTTGAATAATTGTTCAATAAAAAATACCGAGTGATACTGTGCATAAAAGCGCATATAGATCAAGAAAAGTGTATTATTTCTATTTCGTTGAGCTTTCCTGTATTTTCTTCCAAAACGAATTCTCTACCAATACTTCGTTTTCATCTCATCCTTTTCAATACGGCTGTTTTCTTATTAGCATTATGCCTTTTATACAGACAATTAAATCTACTTTAGCGGCATGCATGCGCACTATATGCGTTCTATATGTATACATGCATGCCTGTTCTCAAGCAGCCTTGGACTTTGTTGCCTAGGTAACTCTCAGCGCATTCTTGTAAATTGTCTTTTACTTGGGATCAAAAGAAACGCTTGCAGTTCTGTAGGTTCTGGAAGCACCTGCAGCTTTTGTTTCTCGTATAAAATACGCATATATATGGTGTTTTATATTGTTTTCATTGAAAACAATGTTTGATTGTCAATATATGTACAAGATTGATATTATTTATGTATAGAATATATATTTAGAAGGTTGTATATATTATTTCATTGCATTTCGATACACATTGCTTGGAATTATTTGTTATGATACAATTATTGATCCAATTATCTTTTTCTACTGAATTTTTAAATGTTTCTGATTTTTTTTCATATAAAAAACTATTAATATATATATATATATTATTATATTTATTTGAAAATGTTCATTAATATACAATTTTAAGTCATATTTTATCAATTGATTATTAAATATATCTAATTACACTATATTTCTATTTTAATGTCAAACGGTGTTATAGAAATTGGTTTTTATAAAGATTATAAATATAATGAAAGCTATAAAAATATAATTTATAAATTGCATGTTACTTGAATTTATTTTTCTAAAACATTTGAGGAAACGAATATTATATCGTTCAATGGTTTCATTAAAGCTTAAATAATAGCAATAAGTATCGGGATTCTCTACTTAGAGCTTCTATAAAAAACTTGACAATAAATCATACATTATTTTTCTTGGACAAATAATCTAATACATATCAAAATATTTTTTTGCACATAACTTTTTGAATATATATATAAAACATTGAGTTAAAATATTAATACTTATTTCAACACGATTTTAGAGATCTTAAAAAATTTCTAAAATAATAATATTAATATTGAAAAATTTTATATTTTTTTTAAGAAAAATATTCTTTATAGACAAATATACGATAAATATTCTGAATACAAAAAAAATCATCTTTTGATAAACATAATTTTTATCCAAATACAATTGAATTAACAAAATCACTTTTTGATAAGACTAATTCGAATAATAAATTGCTTAAATTTACTCTTATCAATTATTTACAAATATTTGAGTAAAAAAAACATTAAATAATTACTACATCAAAATTCTAAAATGAATAAAAATTATAAAAATTATTCTTTATTTAATTCAAAAAATAAAACTCTAATAAAAATAAAAAAACTTTGAATAATTCTAGATAATTATTTTGAAGTACAAAAAAGATAAATATTAATCAAACTTGTAATTTTATATTTAATATTGTTAATATTTATAAAAATTGTCAATTTTTTAATTTAATTCAAGTATATTTATTATTACAAAAACTTTTAAATACTTATTTTAAAATTTTCTTTTTGATATTATTTTAATCACATCAAAAAGAATTATATTTCAAAAAATATTACATACATATGTATATATATATGAAAAATAGTATTATAGCATTAATGTTTTAGAAAATATTTTTCATATATTTTTCATTTCAATGTTTTATAAAACAAAATTCCTTCTATAAAAAAATTGAAAATTAATTTTTTGATTAGATAAAAAGTCATTTTTCAAAAATATATCAAATATAAAATTTAATATAAAATACTATATATTCAAAAAAAAATTAATTTTAAAAAAAACTTGAAATGCAACTTATAAACCTTAATCTATAGAATTATTTACAATTAACATCCAACAAAAAAAGTATATTAAAAAAATAATATTAAGATTTTGTCAAAACTATATTAATTATTAAAAACTTGTATTTGAAAATTAAAAAAAATTATTACTTTAAAGTACTCTTTAAATAAAAATGTATACAAAATACTCCCCGCACAGTATTCATGATTGACAAATTGTTTAAAACAACCCAATATATATCTTTTACGTTATGTAATTAAATTGAAATAATATATCTACTTTAAACTTCACTTCAATAGTGACATTATGATCAAATATTATTCCTAATGTAGGCAATCCAATAATATCATTTTCAAATTCGACAAGAGGGATTGTAAATTTGGTATTTCCTTTAATTGCTTTTAAAGAGCGCAACATAGTTTTTCTATAACAAATATCAACAGAATTAATCACCCTAAATAAAGGTTTTATATCATTCTCTGCCAAATGTCTTACTCTAAACTGTTTAATTATATCATTTTTTGAAAGAATTCGAATCCACCAACGACCATCCCACAATACCCATGTGTCTTGGGGATTTGAGAAACTAGTTGATTGAACAAGTACAGTTGGATTTTCTTTAACGCTTTTTGCATATGGTTGACGTGCTAGTCGTATGAATAATGTTTCAAAGTGCCATTCTGCATATATTAAAACACCACCAACTGTATATTGTCTTGTTTTTAGAAAATTTTTCGTAAATAAATCAACAGTTATTCTCCATACAGAAGTTATCCTTTGTTTTTTCAAAGGAGATACCATAGAAATCAGATGTGTCATCAATTTTAATAAAGTTCGCATCTTTTCTTCAAGAATATTCTTACCACACACAATCTCTAATGACCCTGTTGTCTTAAAAAATACAATATGTGCTTTTGAAAATACACGCTTTACATTTTCTATTACTTTTATCCGTTTCTTGTTCATTACCTGTGCAATATTTAACATATTCAATGGTTTAAGGACATCTGGTAACTGCTCAGGGTTCTGAAATAATTTTCGAATAGCATTCCTTTTTGAAAGAGAAACAAGAGAATTAGTAGGATCTTCAAACCATGGAACATTATGATTTTTGCAAATGCCTTAAACAATTATAATGAATTCATTCAACATTTTTGAATACTTTTTAAAATCATCTTAGGAATATAAAGAAAGGGACGACACAAAAACACGTTTTCCGCATGCATAATTCTACCTGTCATAGGATTTTGTGCAATTTTTTGCATTCCAGCAAGTCCATCTGGTCCACTTCTTTCAATAAATCTCATAAATACAGTTTCTGCCTGATCATCCGAATGATGACCCAAAAAAAGTGCACGTATATCATTCTCCAAACATGCACGTGTCAAAAGGGTATAACGCAAGTCTCGTGCTTTGCTTTCTATTGATTTTGTAGGAATTTGATTTTCTGGCCATTTTACAGACAATATTTTGTGATAAAAGCCTATCAAAAATATTAAAAATTTAAAAAAATACACATAAATACCCATATTTGAAACAATACGATGGACTTCATCTGCTTCTTTCTTACTTTCCTTTCGTAATTCATGATTAACCGTAAAAACACATATTTTTTCCTTAACGTGTTGAAACAATACACAAAGAGCCATACTATCACATCCCCCAGATACTGCTACTCCTAAAAGTACATTTACTTCTATTAAAACTCAACATCATATATCTTTTTCTACCCCATTTAAACCCAGGCAACGACTCAAAAGGCTGCAAAATTGATTTCAAAAATAACCGCAATTCAAGTTCACAGAAAAAAAAATATCATAAATTTAAATAAATAAAAGTTATATTTTCTCTTTTTTCTGTTTCTTTTTATCTTTTTTCAAGACAATATTCTATTCCAATTTTTTTAACGTTAACCATATATTATCTTATCTCAAAAACGATAATAACGACGATGCACCAGTTAGCAGAAATTGCAGCTGTAAGTGTGTATAATTTGAAAAAAAAACATAGGAAAAATGTCCAAAACATTCTCTAATTCATATAGGCAAGTTCTATAGCGTCTTTGGTCGTTGATATTATCTTGTTTCCGTTAGATACACTTAAAACATGGAGTCAACAAAAAAATAACTTTCATGGTTTTTTTTTTCAAAAAAAAAAGAATATTTTCTACAAAAACAAATATCCTGTAAATGTATATTATAATCATGGTATTTGTTTTCGATATCTGTACCATGGACTAGCTGGGATGGCAGTTGGAAGCATACCTTCGTGTAAGTAAAGATTTAGATAATTAACGCCTAAATTAGACAAATAAAAGCACACATTGGATATATACATGTACAAAAATTTTAATAAATAGTGTTTTTATAAAAAATATTGGCGTTTTTTTTGAATTTTTCATCTATAAAAATCAACTAATAAATAATAATAGCACTTATTTTTTTTATAATCTATGAAACAACTTATTCAAAAATGTATAATAAGTTTTTTAAAAAAGCAGGCAAAAATACATTAGAAAAAGATAATTGTACATCCGAGGAATTATCAAATTCGCCTTTAAGTAACAAATCAAGAAATTCTAGAAACGATTTTTCTATATTTTACTCTACGATAGCAGCATGTTTAGGAGAGTTTGCCGCATGCTCAGTAAGAGTTCCTACAGAACTTATTAAGCAACGTACGCAAGCAGGCCAGTATCGCTCTTCGTGGGAAGCACTCTGCTATATTTTTCGAGGACGAATTGGAGGGTTTTATCAAGGCTATACGAGTACATTAATCAGAGATGTTCCATTTTGTGCTATTCAATTTCCTCTATGGGAAACTTTAAAAAAAAAAATAGGTAATATATATAGCCCATGTAATGAAACAATACCTTCCGATGTATCAATAACTTCAAACAAATCATGGCTTTCTAGTGCATTCATTCAATCAGCAGTAAGCGGTTCAATAGCAGGAGGTATCTCCGCAGCCATGACAACCCCATTAGATGTAATCAAAACACGGATTATGCTTAGTAAAATAGTATGCATTCTATAATATATATTTTTTATATTCAAACATCAATAGAAACATAGCTGGATTTCATGTATGTATAAAATAATCAAAGAAGAAGGCGCGCATGCATTATTTAAAGGGATTACTTTTCGCGTTGGATGGACGAGTTTAGGAGGTGCACTTTTTCTTGGGACATATGATGGAATACACCAATTAATACATAGTTTATAGGACTAAAAATGTTAATATAAAAATAAAATATTTATATTCCATTTTGAATTAAATAATATTTTTAAAAATTTTAAAACCAAATTCTAACATAACACATACAATTGCATAGTTCAACGCCATCATTTCCGATGATCTCTTGCAGTTAAAATTGTTTGTTGACATATAACTTGTTTTCTTGTAAACTTTCGAAGCATTGCATCAATTTTTGTTTCATCTGACGCAATCCCACGTATAAAAGGCAGAATATCAGGCAAATTCCATTTGGGTTTTGCAAGAAACAGTTCTTGAAACCGCATAGCAGGATCTATAGATAGTGCATCAGCAGGAAAATATCGAAGAATTGACGATTCAGTCAAAAGATATTCTCCCTACAAAAGTTAACACTGATAAATTTAAAATAAGGCAAATTCTATGAAAATACGAGCTAAAACATACTTGAAGTAAGGATAATTCGGTATACATAACAAAAGGAGATGGAACCGTTGATTTCCAATTATAAATAAATTCATCTAGTGGAATAGAACCTCCCTTATAAATCTTTAACTTATAATTATTATTACTCAATAAAGATATCACCTTACAAGTAGACAATAGTTGAATACCAATCCACTGTGCAACAGAAGATCCATCAATAACATATGCTAAATGGCATGAGTATTGCATAAAAGATAGTGAAAGAGTTACGCTCAGTTTGAGTGCGTGAAAACCGACGCAAAACTAACTCTACTATATCCACAGGCTCTTCTGAACCAATATGTTTCATAAGAGAATCGAGTTTTAGTTCTTCTAGGGAAATTCCTTCTACTTGTGCATGTACCAAAATTAGTTGGAGCACACGAAAAGCATAATCAAAACTAAGTCGTCTTAAATATCCTAAGAAGTCGTAATTAACTAAATAAATATTTTCAAATACTATACCATTGATCACTAAACACATAGAATGGATAAGTGCACGTTGGATTTCCTCTTCACTTGCAGGTATCCTTCGTTTGACCTGACTGAGAGTATAAAGTAGAGTGGTCTGTATTTAATCAACATAGGTATTCGACAATATAAATAAAAATCACGTCAGAAATACATGAATTATATCCATCATATACAGGAGCCAAAAGGTTAAAGTTAATCCTAACAGGAATGGGCATAACTTCAAGATATGATCTAGCATCTTTTAATAAAGAAAACCCATTATCTTCTTTTTGAAAAATAAGTAAAGAATTCGTCTGACTGACACTGCGCAACAAATATGTTTTTGAAGAAGAACAAAGTACAGTACTCTGACGTTCATGATCCGGCTTGAGAATTAAGCTATAAAAAAAAGGACGTGTTGAGCGTTTCCTTTTCAGCACAAAATGGTATTACCAAGGTTCCTTTTTAGACACTAATAATTCCGCAAGCTCTTCTGAAAGCTCCATAAGCATCATTTTGTCACCGAACTCATGATCTTCATTCTCCATATATCTTAATTCTACACTTTGTTCTGACATACTTTTTTTTCGCTGATATCATTGAATTTTTATGTGCAAAAAAAAAAAGTGGTTACTCATGAAACAAAAATAACAATGTTCTCTTGTTTTATACTTTTCTTAAATAATTTTATTATTATTTAACATTTTTTTTAAATTTTTTTGATATTTTTAAGGATAACATTAAATCACTCGAAATCATTAAACGTAACCAGTCTTTTATCATTTTTATATCCGTTTTCTTAGGTTTTAAGGAGCCAAAAAATATATTTTCTAGAGAAACATTATTATTTCCAAGAGTTTATATGAAGAACTATCTTTTTTGGTTAAAAAATATAACTTAAATGATGTCATCAGCAAAATACAAAAATCGGCAAAAATGGATGCATGATTCCCAAAGAATTGACACGGATCCTATGAAGACTCAAGGAAAAAGTCCAGATGATACTGATATTACTTCTTTTCCGCCCAACTTTCCTGCTTTTCGGCAAAATATGACATATCAGGAAATGTTGAAAGTAGATTCTTTTTTTAGAAAAAGCAAGTTTTAAAACAAAACAAATACCTTTTCTTACTCTTTTATAGATCAAATACATTATATTTCTGATGATCCTGTTCTTGGCTTAGCGCTTGTTTCGGTTGCAGTAGATAAATTCAACATTATTCATTCTCATATCTTTACATGTTGCGGACCTCTTTCTCTTCCTTTAATAACTCCAGAAAATCAAGATGTACTTCGGGTTGTTGTCTCCCACCTTCCTCATGATCGTAGATCGAAAACTTTTCAGGTTATTGCAATGGCTATTTTACAATATTTCACTTTTGTACCATTACATGTCAAAAAAGAAATTTTAAGGCAATATAATGCATCCATAAACAATACAGACCAACATAGAAGAATTGCTTTTGATGAAATGCATGCAGGGGACATTGCTGGCCATTGTCAACTTTTAAAACTTTCAGATTTATCATCTATTTTATGTTCTATGTTACAAAAACGAAAATTTGCCTCTTTTAACATATTTTCTTTTTAGCAATATCAAATTGTGCTAAAAAACGCAAAGAATTTGCTAAATTTTTGTCTATTTCTGCAATAGACTCAATAGATAATTTCACATCATTGACTCCAGATGCAATTCGAAAAAACATAGGATTAATAGAAATATCTACAATCCTAGAATCCAACATAGATCTCGCAATGAACTTCCCCATGATTCTAAAAAGATCAATTTTCCTTCTATAAAAATCAGTCATTTTCAAAATCATTATCATATTACTTCTCGTCATTCGAATCTTTAAAATCATTATTTAATGGTATAGGGAAAAGTCCATTGGAAGAGAATACAAAGTCACTTTTAGACGAATCATCAAAATCTCTCCAAAGACCAAGAGATTTTCGTGTAAATTCATGGGATGCTGTAGAATAGAATTCCAAAGTAGGTCCCAAACCAGTTCCAACTTCATCAAAATATTCAATTTCTAATAAAAGAGAAGAAGCTCCGTAAAGTTCCATTATTTTTATAGTCGATTCTAAGATATGTTCACGAGATATTCGAATTTTTTGACGCTGTAATCTTCCAAAAAGTAATCTGGAGTCAATTTTTATTGTTTAATATTTTCTTTTTAGCAATATCAAATTGTGCTAAAAAACGCAAAGAATTTGCTAAATTTTTGTCTATTTCTGCAATAGACTCAATAGATAATTTCACATCATTGACTCCAGATTACTTTTTGGAAGATTACAGCGTCAAAAAATTCGAATATCTCGTGAACATATCTTAGAATCGACTATAAAAATAATGGAACTTTACGGAGCTTCTTCTCTTTTATTAGAAATTGAA
>JABTEG010000026.1:11757-23431 GCA_017311285.1 Pneumocystis oryctolagi
TGGAATAGAAGAAGTTCGTGAAGGTATTGTTCCTGTAACTCCTTTATATGCACAAATATCATCAGAAGGAAAACTTCAAGTTTATGTAAAATTTGCAAATACTATTAAAAATTTTTAATTCTATTAATGTATATTTTTTGTTATAAGTCGGAACAAACACGTCTATGAACATGTTATTTAACAAAAATATTAAATATTCAAAAAATTACACTTTTGAAAGTAAGAGCATTAATGAAAATATGTTATAAATTAACTTTTTTCTACATAAAAAAGCATCATCTTTAAAAACTATTTCATAAATATATTTATGGTCTGCGATGTAAATATAATATTTAAAAAAACATATAACTTTTTATTTATAAAAATCATTTATATACAATTTAATGAGAATGTAAATAATTTAATCCAAATCTATATTATCGTAAAAGTTAGAATTATTTTTAAATTTATTACATGAGTCAAGATATGCCATAAAATCTTTTATTTCTAATGCACGTATTTTATCTTGAATATTTTTTAATTGAACAGTATTAACATCTTTCTTATTAAAATTATTTAATGAAATAAACTCACGAATAGGAAACAATACTGATTCACGACACAATTCCTTTATATCAGACCCAGAAAAACCCTCTGTTTTTGAAACAAGAAAATCAAAATCAAAATCAGAAGCTAATTTTACATCCGAAAGAAACTATATATAATTAGGAAATATTAAAACACAAAAAAACAATGAAAACAAACAAGTTTCAAAAGCTTTTCTCTTTGAGAAGTATCCGGAAAGGGAATATAAAATTTCTTTGGCATTCTTCTAAGAATTGCTTCATCTATGTCTTTAGGACGATTAGTAGCACCAAGAATTACAATTCTAGAATTTTCATCAGTAGAAAATCCATCCCAACAACTATTCACAATAATAAAAAACAGAAAAAACATGATTTATCATTACCTCATAAATTCTGCTTTTATCATAGTTGTTACTTCATGATCCATTTTTTGTCTTTTTCCCAAAAAAGAATCAATTTCATCAATAAAAATAATTGTTGGCTCAAGTTTTTTTGCCAAAGAAAAAAGTGCAGCAACCAACCTATTCGATTCTCCAAACCATTTATCTGTAAGTGTAGAAATATGCATATTAATAAATGTTGCATTAGAATGATACGCTAAAGCCTTAGCAATCATTGTTTTTCCACAACCTAAAATGAATTAGAACATAGTTACTATTATGTAGCGAATATACCAGGTGGACCATAAAGAAGAACACCTTTTGGTAAATTCTGAAGAATTTTAAAAGATAAAAAAAGTTCTGGATGATTGAGAGGCAAAATAACAGTCTCATGAAGCTCGGATATTACATTTTCCAAACCACCAATCACTAAAAGAAATTAAATGATAAAAATCTAGAAAATATAAATATTATTTACTATCAAAAGTAGTATTAATATCTTCATTTAAAACTACTTCTGTAATAATATCTTTTTCATATTCAGTTAAATTCAATTCTTTTTTAGATATTCCAAATTCCTTCTCAAGCTTAAGAAGAATTTTGTTACTTTTCTTTTTTATTTGTGCTTTTCGTTCACTAAAGATATCCATACTTTTTATAATTTGCTTAAAGAGATAGTAAAATGCTATATTAGAAACCAAAAAAATACCAGCAGATATGAAATAACGCCCAAATACACAAGAATCTTTCATATTCTATTTTTTTAATATAATACAACCCTTCAAATCTAAATATTAATCACTTTCAAAAATTAATATTAAATAAAGATAAAGCGAATCACGATCTTATTCAAATAAAATATACATTAACATCAAAACATGATTCACAGAAATTTAAAAAAAAAAAAGAACATCCATTTTAAATTTTAACAAAATACGTTTCAAACTAAAATATTAATTCATATTATTTTAGAAATTTGAATTTTAAAAATCTTTACTTTCAATATTTATTTCTAAATCTCTCTAATATATAATCTATAATAAACCTCCTTTATTAAACGATTCTAAACCCTTTGAAAGACTTTATTCCCTAATTCAGTTTACATTAAACCATAAAACTGTTTTTATATTCTAAAAAGTTACAATAAATAAATAGTCAAAACGTGTTAAACAACGTAGAAAGTTGCGCTCAAGATTATATGTGTTTCATTTTAGCCATTTATCTGTTGATACAGAAAACCCTTCGATACATTTATGGTCTACATCAGGAAATCTTTCTACAACATTATATTTCATAGTTGATGACGATTTTTCAATAATAGGAAGTAATTTGTCAGAAAAGTCCATATTGGATTCAGATTCAGAGATTTTATATGAAATGCAACGATCCACATTCTTCGTAGAAAAGCTATTTGCGTTTGAATTCAAACAAGTAGTATTCGGACCCGAATTAATTATATCTTTACAAAAACCCATATTATCTGCGTCTAAAGAGCTTTCAAGCACATCATCTAACAAGTGGATATCTAGAGCTATTTGTGTGTTTCTTAACCAAAGAGGTTCAGAACTTAATTGAGCGGCAAAAAAAGAAGATTTTTTAAAACAATCAACAGAACAAAAACGCAACAGTTTCCTTTGATCATAAATCTTACCCTTTCTATACAAAATCTTGTAAGGTGACTTTTGTTCCTAAAAACTTATAAGCTTTAATCATTTAATTTTACAAATTTTCACTCTTGGAGGATTATGGCATAACGGATATCCACAAAACTTCCCCAAATTACGTTCTAATAACACATTCTCATAATCTTGAGGCCTTAACTTTGATCCTACAGCACGCAGTGTTTTGGGATCTACTGGATTTAATAATAAAGAAATATTACGAAGTTCAGACATAAAGCTAATTCGATATCGATTAGTTTTAAAAAAAAGCCATGGTACCTACTAATATGCAGTGCCAGGCGTTGTACAACTATATTTCAGAATATCCAGAAGATTTGAAATTCAAAAAAGGACAAATAATCAATATTTTGGGCACAGAAGATGCAGACTGGTATATTGGAGAGTATGTTGATGAAAATGGTTATCGTTATACAGGAATATTTCCCAAAAATTATGTGCAAATATCATCTAAAACATGTGACGCTGAGATATGTGAAAGAGAGGATTGTCCTATGGATACCAAAGATGCATCTAATGATGAAAAATATAATAAAAAGGAATTTGTAGAAAAGTCTAATACGTCTTCTATAGATGAAGATAAAAAAAGCATCAAAAAATCATTTAAAGAGATTGTGGCATCGTTTGATCACCATAAGGAACAAGAGTCTCAAAATACGCCGTATAGACATTCATATACACCAAAACCTAAATCACATCTACCTAACACACATATTAATAATTCAGAACAAACAGAATCACGTAATTCTGCGCCTCTTCGAACAAATATGTTGCATAAAAGTATTGAGCAAGAGATGCCTCCACCAGGTTCCCTCAAAAATAGAATTTCAGCTCTTAAAAATATAAAAGTTGATCTCCGTAAGTTAGCTTACAAATTAAATGCATTTAATAATAATTTGTTATTAGCTAATGTCTATAAAGAAGACGAAGAACAAAGTGATATTGTATCCAAAAACATATCTTATGAGATACATCCAGATGTGTCTTGTGATTCTATTGAATCAAACAATAATAATCTTTATTATAAATCAAAAGGCGCGAAGCCAAAAAAAAATATAGAAGAAAGCAGTGAAAACTGTCAAGAAAAGACATTAGAACACGTATCAGATAAAGATATTTGTTCTAGTGTAGAAGAAGAACTTGCTCGTCGAGCAGCTATTCGAGAACGTATGGCAAGAATGTCTTATGCAGGTATGAACATGCACATGGCTTTAGGAATATCGCAAAAAAACAACACTCAGTTAAAATGCAAACCGCCTTTACAAAAGATGGCCTATGACCATGAAGAAGATAGACATCAAACAACCACGCCTTTGCTTCCCATTCCAGTTCAGTTTTCTCCTGTAAAACGACCGGTTAAAGATCTTCAGCAGAGTGCTTCCCCTGATTCCCAGATTCAAAATGTAGATGATGAAACAACTAATAAAGACAATTCTTTAGAAACAACAGAACCACTTAATTTATTAACTTCTCAAGGATGTGATGATTTTATAAATATTCCTAAAAATAATGTTCCTTTCAAAGATAAAAAAGAAGATTCAGGTATATAATTAGCCAAAATTTGCTTGTTTCGATATTTATTAAAAACATGTAGTTTATTATGCTCTACCTATTTCAGAATCATTTTCAACATTTAAAGAAGACTCGAGAGATAATTCCCAGCTTTTTGATAACAGATCTTCAATTTTTGACAATTTATCTTCAGATAACTATAAGTCTTTAAACGTATCACAAAAACCATTAAAAGAACCACCATCTATACCAGAACATCCTCGTTCAATAAATTCCCAAGAATCGGCCAATTGTGAAAATATTTCCGTAAATAAGCAGTCTACGCCGTGCAAACCATCGAAACCTTTTCTTGTTTCAAAATCTTCTGCATCTAAATGTATCTTTCCTAATTTATCTCATTGTGATAACAAGTTTTCTCATAAATCTGACATATCTGCAGAGTTAGAACTTATTTCTAAGAAAATAGATGAAGATCATATTTCACATGATTTTAAAAATCAATCAGAACATACATATATTCTTGATGAACAATATTATATTGGTAGAAGTATCACTAAAGAAACTAAAATCTTAAAGAATGAAGCTGCTTGTGGAAGCAATAATCTTTTAAGTAGTAATAAGGGTAGTCATGATCCTAAGGATATAAGCCCTATTTCTTTAGCTAGTTCATATATTCAAAGTCTCACAAATAATGAAGAAATAGAAAAGAAAATTAACGATAACATATTTACTCAAGAGAGTCAAACTCCATCATCTAGTTTGCAATATAAGTCTGCAAAACATTCAAATTATCACCAATCTCCGCATAATTATTCAGAAGAATATTTTTCATCTCCCTTATCTAATATCTCAGAAACTTGTAGAAAATCATATGAATATCAAACACCAGAGAAGATGTTGCCTGTTCTTAATCAAATACCTGTGAACGAATTAAGGGTAGCGTCTTATTCCATAGATCAGCGTAATATTGGTTATGATCCTTTTAGTCAAACAGAATATATTGCACATAATGTCGATTTAGAAAAAAATACACTATGGTGGACACTTCCTAACGCACTTCCTTCTATATTTCAAAATAGAAAAGATATTTTGTTAAAATTTTTCGAATCATCACATCTTTTAAAAGATGGAAGCACCATAACTACAAAAGAAATTCGCATTCTTTTTCATGATTACAGCGAAACACATATTTCTGCAGTATTTAATAAAGAAAATCCAGAAAAAGTGAACCTAAAACAGACTCACCGACCTTCTCCAATAAGACCGAATCAAAATCAATTAGAAATTGCATATGAAAAATTTGGAGCTCAAATAGCCAACTTAGCATCTCAACGTTTTGGAATAACTATTGGGGATGGTACTCCTTTTGCTTTTATACAAGATATTATTAGCAATATCCCACATGCATTGCCATCTACAGGCGTGAGGGCATATGGTGCATTAATTTATCAGAATAGAGCAAATGCATCTACAGACCAAAGAGATGAAATTAAAACAGGTGATATCATTTCTTTTCGAAATGCGAAATTTCAAGGTCATAAAGGAAGTTTGCATACAAAATACAGCGCAGATGTCGGAAAACCAGATCATGCTGCGGTGATTATAGAATGGGACGGAACAAAGAGAAAAGTTAAAGTGTGGGAACAAGGTAGAAACTCAAAAAAAGTTATCCAGTCAAGTTTCAAATTAGGTGATCTCAAAAGTGGTGAAATATGTGTTTGGAGAGTTATGTCAAAGTCGTGGATTAATTGGGATTCCTAAATACTATCGTATATACTTTGTTTTATTTTTTTTCTTTTTTATGTTTTCTAAAGAATATTTTTAAATGTTTTCAATTCCACATTTCTAATATCGAAAACTATTATCTTAATAAACTAAACCATTATTTTAATTGTTTAAGTTCTTTTGTATTTCCTGAAGTAGAATTGGCATTTTTTTCTTTTTCTAATGGGTGTTATCAAAGAAGTAATTAAGGTTGAAATAATAATTACACTTGAATTTTACTTATATGATAAGGAAGGTAATAAAAAAGACTATCCATCAAAAGGCGATAGGTAAGATTTAGCTTTGTTTAATCCCTAAGACTTGTTTTTTTAGAGTTTCTATACATTACGTATATTATTATATTTGTAAATAGAAATTCCAATAACTTTCAATATTTAGATAGGAACACTTGAAAATGGAAAAAAAATAGATTCATCATATGATAGAGGTAGAGCTTTTGCTACAATTATCGGAACAGGGGTATATTGTGTCCAGTTTTTTACATATTAATATTTTAACCTGAACATATAAGCAAGTTATTCGTGGCTGGGATGGTATATTTTTAAACATTTCTTTAGATATTATAAATTAACTTTCTTTAAAAGAAGCTATTCTCCAAATGAGTATTGGTGAACGCGCTAAACTTACAATTACTGGTGATTATGGATATGGTCAAGCAGGATATCCAGGGTAAAAACATAAATTTATAAAAAATATTTAATGATGTAGAATAATACCTCCAAATGCAACTTTAATATTGTAAGTAAATCTATTTTTTATAAATGTTTAATACATTAAAGCGATGTTGAACTACTGGAAATAAATGGAAAATCTTAAACTACATAATCAAAACTAGGTTAATGGCTTAATTATAAACTTAAAACTAATATTATATTCTGTAAAAACCTATTTTTAAAAACACTGAAAATAAATTTTATAAACACAATACCTACAATTGCTAAAATAATAAAATTATCAACATTTACATCATACATATTATTTTCTAAAAACAATCCTCCAAGTCATTCTTTAACCAAAGTTCCTTTTATATCTGATTTCTTCGAATCCTTATTCAACATAACTAACCCTTTTCCAAAATATATAATTTTTCAAAACAATTATCTACTTGTATATTTTTAATTTAACCTAATAATTGAATATTTTATAAATTTTAAATATATTATTTTGAAAAACAATACCACATTCTCTTTAAATAACAATTCCTGGATACTTATTTAGATCTACTTCTTAAAGATCGAACTCTTTCAGAAGAAGGCTCTATATTTTTACTTAACGAAATATTACGACGTTTGGACGGCTTCTCTTCTATATTTGAAATTGTTTTGGACATATTCCGCTTTTTCGAACTTTTTTTATCCTGTTTTATAGACGTCTCAATTGTTATCTTATCAGTAATACTATCATTTTTTTGAGAAATATCTATTTTATGCAAAAGACTTTTTCCATTAACAGATCTTTTAGGATCAAGTTGGGTTTCAGATTTTGAATTTTTGCTTAATAACACACTACTTCTTGTAATCCTTGTGCATTTTTCTAAAGAATTTATTTTTGTTTTTTTAGAAGTATCAACAAAAAGATCATTATCTAAAAAATAACCATATTTATAATTCATAAAACAGTAATATAATATTTTATTAATTAAAATTTTTGAAAAATATCTTTAAATATTTTTTTTGGTTAAATTTATTTAAATTAGATATTTTTTATATTTATATAATGTAATATATTTTCAATTAATTATTAAAAAAGTTAATGTAAATCATTTTTTAAATGATCAATATTATCTAAAAATAAATTTTCAAATATTAAGAGTTTATAAAATATAGGGATAAAAAAAATAAATTATTTAAGTGTAAATTAAAAACAATTACTATATATATATAATATTGTTGAAACTATAGTAATTTACATGTCAATTAGTATATAATTGTATTTAGTTTGTATAATAAAGATGTAAAAATGTATTTAATAAAAAAAATAAAATTTATAACCAAATAATTTGAACTTATCGACTAAAAATTTATTTTTCAAAACAAAGATATATATATATATATTAAAAAAGATTAATATATCTAATTTTTTAAATATAAATGAAAATTTAGTCTTGTCATTTACAGAATTAAATATATATTTAATTATAATCTTAAACAAAATTATAATTTTTTTCCCAAGTTAAAAATAAATTTATAAATATAAACAAATTTTAATTAGAATATATATATATATATTATTAAATGAAAATTAGGGACCAAAAACAATTCTATATATAAACCATGTTTTTAAAATCAAAATAGATATATCAAAAATTAACAAAATCCATTTATTATGCAATAATAATTTTTACATATAGAATTACGTATAGAAATAATATTAAGATTCTAATTTGTATCAAATTTTTCAAAAATTCATCACTTAAAATAATAAAGAAACAAAATCGCATTTTAATTTCTAATTGTGTTATTTATTATTATTTGACAAACAACTGTTTTATAAAATCACATACAATAACTTAACCCTATACTTCAAAAAGAAATGATATTCTATTTTTGATCGATATTCGATCTTATAAAAGTACTTGGTAATATAGAGACAAAAATTGGCTGAGACGGAATAGGAAACCATAAATGTCTTGCAGTATAAAATACATTTAATTTTTCAGAAGCAATTTTATTAATAACGACAGCCGATGCAATATGATTCAATACTGTAGTAATAATAAGCCTAATTAAATGCTGATGGGGATATGTTCTATCTCTGATGCCATTGCTAAAATTATGCTGATCTAATGGTAATGCAGTATATCCTATATCTAATGTTGAAAGGCTGCTCTCTGACATAGAATTAGAAATAATAGTTTCTTGTGACCGATGACAATTTGTGGACGAGCTTGAACTTTCTGCTATACTGTCATTATTTTTTTTTAAAAAAAAAGAAATATTTCCTTGACTATGATTTATAGAAGTTTTTGTCCTTAATTCATCTAAGGACTGATTTCTTAAATTATTTCCAGAACTATTAACAGAGATTTGAGAGGAAACAAATTTACTCATAAAAAAACTACTTAAGCTACTGACAGAGGAACAAATAGAAAGATACGTATTCTTTGGGACCAAAAATTTGCCAATTAAAATATCTTTTCGTGCACGTCTCACAAGAAAAAGTGGATTTGGATCAAAAGGAATTTCTTTTTCTGAAATACGATATTGATTAACAATTACCCATAAAATAGCATTAGTGCATATGATCCATGTAGATAGTACTGAAACCAAAAGATGAACTGGTATATCTACCTCCAAAATTTTTGAAAAATTTTTACTTTTTTGTTCATTTCCTGCATTAACAGAACCATTATTGCCCGAGCTTCCCAAAATTTTATCACGATACACCATAGAACCTACTGACAATTCACTATTTAATCCATGTGTTAGTAACCATTGAACGTAATCAAAACCATTTGAATATGTTTCAGGATCGCTACTTCGTTTAATTAAAATCTTAGAAATAACTTTTACAAATTCATTTTTAGCTTTCAGAGCATTAGAATCATAAGAATGAGATTTTCCTAAAGACTTGTGAATAGTATTAGTAAGTCTCAATATATGTTCATAATCGGACTCATAAGAACCAAAAAAAATAGAAAGCAGTGCTCTAATAACAATATTATTAATAAAATTCCTCAAATCTATAGAATCTGACGTATTCTGACTCAAGGCAACCCGTGCCTCTGATGCAATGCATGAATAATAATATCCTCCAATATTTGTACGAGAAAAAGAAAATGCACGAGATAAACACAAATTACTTGCTTTAGAAAAACGAGAAGAACGACCAAAATTATCCATGTTTCTAATACTCTTGGAATTTTTAAATATATGACACCAATTTTGACGTAATGCAGCATCCCAAGATAATACAGATTCATCTGTTAATAAAAATTGATTTTCTGCATACGATTCTAATCGTAAAATAATTGAAAGACATGTATATGGCTTAACAACGTCAATCCAAATCATACTTGGGTGAGAAGTTCTAGAAATAGCAGTCAAAAGATATTGTATAGGATTCCTATTAAAATCTCTAATTCTTTTCCATGGAGGCAAGAAATATATAGTTGGTGACAATGGATATGACGGATATGGATAATAAAGCCTTGGACGGTAATAAAATCTAAAAATATTAAAAAATAAAAACAAACATTTTAAAAACGCACACATAGAGTGAACATATAAATACCAAAGCAATTAATATAACGATCCATGGTGATGTAACAACTGCAACCACCTTACTTGACACATTGTAAACATTGTCAGAAAACATCAATTCTAATTGCAGAAATTAATTATATTGTATACTTCACTTTTCCGTATCTTTAATACTGAAAATATCCAAAAAAAACACACAATGTTACCTCTTCTAGATTCCGTTTATTCTACGCCCTCATAAATTCCATCCAATGATTTTTGCTTAGCATATATAAGCAGACTTTTATATAAAAGGCCTTTAGACGTATTTTTAGAATATCATTTGATAAAAGCTAGGGTTAGAATGTATCCTAATTCTATAGACAAACATTAATTAAACTCAACCCTAACCCACATTTTAAATTTTATAAAAATAAATATTGTAGTTAAAATCAAGATACATATTATTTTTTTAATTTTCATATACTGTTTCATTTTTTAGGGAAGTGTTTGATTTTAAAACATATAAAGAAATCAGAGAATAACAGTTTTTTAAAAAATTAAATAAAATTTTACAAAATATTCATATGTTATTAGACAAAATTCAAATTATCAACTTTATTCAAATAATATTTTATGCAAAAAATCAGTTATCTTTAGGCAACCTTATTAATAGAAAAATATTAAATCCGACATATCTTTTTTCTTAAAGATATTTCATGTAATTTTGATTAAATGTAAATTTTAAAAATAAATACTTAATCAATACAAAAGACATATTCTTGTTACTGCATCTATATCTATAGCATTATTCATAAAAATATTACCACTATTTATCTATAATAATTAAAATTTTTAATTATTAATATAAAAATTTATTTTTTTTTTAGAAAAAAAACACAAAAATACTAAAAATAAATTATGTTAATTTTAAAACATTAAAACAATATATAAATGTCATAAAATATAAGTAACACTAATTTCTTTGTTTAATAATTTAAAATATTTTATACTATATTAATTAAAAAAACAATTGAAATAATTTCATTAAAAATATATAATAATTTAAAAAAATTATATTCAAAAATTGTAATAAATAAATAGATGAAATATATAAGTAATATAAGATCAAAGTTTATGAAACTATCATCAAATATTCCTTAAAATAAAAGTGAATTGAAAAAATATATAATTAATAATTATAAAAAAAAAATTTAAACATTATTTTTTAAAAAATATTCAACGTTCGTACATAAAAAAACAAATCTAGCTCTAAACTTATTTATAAAATTATTATATTATTTCTATTTTAAAATATAAAAAATATCTTAAATCTGAAAAAAGTTACAATTTCTATTATAATATAATTTGACTATAACACTTTCCCTAATCTAAACAAAAAGCAAATATAATGAAAAAAAAAAACAGAATATTTTAACATATTAGTATAATTATTCTATTTAAAAATTACGTAATCTTAAAACAGTTTGTTTTATATAAAAATTTAAATAATTTCACAAAAAAAATTTTAAAATAAAAAACATTAAAACAATGTTTTAAATCAAATATTC
>JABTEG010000023.1:5870-33461 GCA_017311285.1 Pneumocystis oryctolagi
TTCCGGCAAAAATTAAACGTTGTTGGTCAGGGGGAATTCCTTCTTTATCTTGAATTTTACTTTTAACATTATCAATCGTATCACTTGATTCAACTTCAAGCGTAATCGTTTTTCCTGTGAGTGTTTTTACTATATAAAAGCGTTATTTTATTTATTTAACACTTTTTTGTGCTATTTTTACCAAAAATCTGCATATTTTCACTTTTCAAATTTTCTTTATTTCTTTGGTTTTTTTAATCTTTCTTCTCGGGGTCGATCGCCTTTTATATGAAAATCTCCCGTGAATTCTTTTTAGTTACGCATTATTTTAAATGTATGTCATATCGAGCATAAGACAATAAAATAAAGAAATATATAACAAAAAAAGCTATTTATGCACATTATTTTTTTGTTTTAAAACCTTAAATAAACATGTTTTTGATTTAAAATTTTAATATGTTTTTTTTAATTAAAAAATACTCAAAACATGTTTATATAACATATCATCAACTTATAAATGAAGAAGAGCAAAATGAAAAAGCACATATAAAGACGTTGTTAAACACGTATAGTTCTATCTAAAGATCTATTATTGTTGCTATATGCGTCTTTTATAAGGATATTTTGATATATTTAATTGTTTATTTCTTGCACAGATCTAAACCCTACAATAACACCTAGGGTTAGGGTAAAGGACTAGAAAGCTAAACCCTGATTAGGGCTCGGCTGACAGCAACGACGGATATCTATCTAGCTGTTCTTTTACATATAAAAAACTCGAAATATGATAGTAAATATAGTGTATTTTATATAGAAGAATGATCTAAAAGCTTTAGTTTTATCAAAGGGTTATGAAGTTGTATTTTGTTTTATCATGATTGGTTTATTTAAAAAGAAATAAAGTGGAATTAATAGATTGAATTATTAAAAGTGAATTATAAAGACGGCAGGCTCGTTAAGTTAAAGTGAATAGTGAAATAAAAGTGTATTTAAAAGTATAAAAGAAAAAAAGGTAACAGGAGTGTTAGAAATATGTTTATTTTTACATTGAAAAAAGGTTTTGTGAGAGTATAAAAGTTTGAATTAAAATACAAGAGAGCAGCTTTTTATTAAGTTTAATAAGCTTATTTTTTATATTTTGTTATGATGGGTTTCTCTAATTTTACTTATGATATCATATTATGGATGATGACAGGTATATTATATATATATATATAATAAGTTGTTCATAAACCAGTACTTATTGACTTGTTTTTTCGGGAAGTTAGAACAAGGGGATCATTCCGGATACCTAAAAAAGGCGCTCTTATTTTCGTAGCAGCACCTCATGCAAATCAAGTAGGGTTATAGAAATTATTTATTGTTTTTGTGACCAATTAGTTCGTTGACCCTCTTCTTCTTATGCGACAGGTTCAATTAGCATCTTCTCGGCGTATATTCTTTCTTATTGCTGAAAAATCAATGAAAAGAAGATTTATTGGATTTATGGCTCGTCTTGTCGGTTCTAGTATTTTTTCCTTTTTTTATTGGGTTATTCAATATTTATATTTATCATTAGTTCCTGTTGCACGTCCTCTTGATCATTTAATGCCCGGAACAGGAAAAATTATTTTACCTAGTTTATCAAGTCCAAAGTATGTTCGTGGAATTGATACTAAATTTACCGAAGAGCTTTCCCGAGAGTCTTTAATTGTGATATCATCAAATTTTCCAGTGTTGGAAATTAAAGAGGTTATTTCAGATACAGAAGTAATACTTAAAAAAGAGTATCAGGAGCTGGATACAATTTCTTCTGAAGAAAGATCTCAGGAATTTAATTTTAAAATTGCTCTTAAGATCAATCAAACTAAAGTTTATAACCAGGTTTTTAAAAAGCTTGAAGAGGGGAAATGTATTGGAATATTTCCAGAAGGTGGAAGTCATGATCGATCTGATTTACTTCCTTTAAAAGGTTTTTTTTTAAAAAAAAACTATTTTTATATAAAAATTAATAATATTAGCTGGTGTTGCTATTATGACACTTGGAGCGTTAGCGAATAATCCAAACATGGATCTTAAAATTGTTCCATGTGGGATGAATTATTTTAATGCTCATCGATTTCGTTCTTGTGCTGTTCTTGAATTTGGAATCCCTTTAGAAGTACCAAAAGAGCTTGTAGAAAAATATCAGTCTGGAAGTAAATATGATGCAATTAAAGCTCTTTTAGATATAATTTATAATGCTCTTATGGCAGTTACTGTAAGGACCACAGATTATGATACTTTAATGGTTTATTTCAAAGCTTATATTTTCTTCTTTTAATTTTTTAGTTTATCCAAGCAGGAAGAAGACTGTATAAATCAGGATATAGGAGACTTTCTTTGCAACAAATTGTTGAGTTAAATCGAAGATTCATATTAGGCTATAATCATTATAAAGATGATCCTCGTGTTGTTAAACTTCGAAAGTCTATTGTAAATTATAATCGGGAATTATATCTGCTCGGTATTCGTGATCATCAAGTTCAAAGTACAAAATATGGGGGATTTAGAGTTATAGCATTGTTAATATATCGATCCTTAAAATTTTTAATACTTGCTATCGTTTCTCTTCCTGGTGTTATTTTATTTTCTCCAATATTTATTGCGACAAAAATTATTTCAAAAAAGAAAGCTAAAGGTAATATGACGAAAACGATTTATTATTCGTTTTAATGTATTGTTATTTTAGAAGCCCTGGATGCATCTACTGTTAAAATTCAAGGGAATGACGTTTTAGCTACATGGAAACTTTTAGTTGCATTGGCACTTGCACCTACATTACTTTTATTCTACTCGATTACAATTGCATGTATTACAATTTATTTTGGAATTATTCCCTATTCAAGAAAATGGATTTGCATTACACCAATTATAAATATAATATTAATTTCTATGATATCCTTTGCTGCCTTGAGATTTGGAGAAAGTGGTTTAGATATTTATAAGTAATAATTATTTTCTTTTTATACTTTCTAAACACTAGATATAGATCATTAAGGCCGTTATTTCTAAGTTTGAATCCTACATCAGCTAATACTATTTATAAATTGCGTCAAACTCGAGAAGCGTTAGCAGTTGAATTAACAGAATTAATAAATACCTTGGGCCCAGAGTTATTTCCAGATTTTGATCCGTGTAATGTCATTGCTATGCCAGAATATATGATCCAAAATAAACGAATTTCACAAAGCCATAGTAGAACAACTTCATTTGACAAAAATGATGATTTAGTGACTAGTTCAAGAACAGTGTCATATAGTTCTACATTGGATTTATCACGAAATACTAGTCTTCAAAGTTTGTCTTCACTTCAGCTTTTTACGAATAATTCTTTTAGTTCAAATAGTAAAACAAGTAGTTTTGATGAGGATAGTGAAGAGAAAGTAAGCAAGAATAATCAGCTTGATGAAAATGAGCGTTTTGAAGAAGTTTCAAGGAGAATTCGAAAAGCAATGAAACAAAGGATACAAAAACGAAATATCAAAAAATCGCGTGCATGTTCCGAATTTTGTAATTTTGATATTAGTGAGGAAAGTGATTATTTAAAGTCCTCTTCTAGCATGAGTCAAAGTGAACTGGAAATAGAAAGCGAAACAGAATATGAATATAAAGAATCAAAAAAAGAGTTATAATTATTTTTCATTTAAAACTACATGATATACTAAATATTTTAAATTTTTATAGTTTTATGCATTATATTATAGATTGAGCAACGAACGATTAAAATAATAATAATAAAATATATACCGTTTAGGAGTCAAAAACATAAACAATTTGCTTTTGTATTAAATTCACATGATAATGGCAGGTGTCTTAAATATTATTAAATACTTTTTTAAAAAATAAAAAAAAACATACTTCAATATTTTGATCAATACTTTTGTGTGGTAGAATGGATCCACCGTTGACATAAATTTCATCTTTAATCGTTACTTTTTTAATTAAGCAAAAATGCAACATGAATCATATATGTTACCATCTTCTCCAAGTACAGTAACGTTTTCTAAACGTGCCCATTTTCCTACAGTGGAATTCCACCCAATAATACTACTCTCAATCCATGCATGATTCTGTATTCTAGAACCTTGCAAAATAACACAACGTTTGAGACGCACGCCATTACCAATAGTACAATCAGAACCAATTACAACATTTGGTCCGATACGACAATTATTACCGATTTTGACTGAAGGATGAATAATGACATTGCCTCCATATATGTAAGAACTTGTATTATCAAGACAAAAGGGCTTGTGTTTAGCTAAAGATGATAAATAAAGGCAAGTTCCGGTCAAATAATCCTTTGGCTGACCAATGTCCTATTGAAAGAATTAAAAATCAATGTATATATATATCGTAATATCAAAACAACCATCCAATATCCTTCTAAATCATAACTATGTAGTTGCCCTTCACTAGCCATTACGGGAAAAATTTCCTTCTCAATACTTGTTGGACGTAATGAGATACGTTTTAAAACAGATGTACTAAAAACATAAATTCCTGCATTAATTTTATTACTAACAAATTCTGTAGGTTTTTCAACAAAACGCTCAATCTCCGAACTAGATGGTTTCATAACAACAACGCCGTATTTAGATGGCTCTTCAACTTTTGTAACAATAATCGTGCCCTCCGCTTGATGAGACTGATGAAAACGCAAAAACTGTGTAAAATTGTATTCACAAATAATATCAGAATTGAGAACAAAAAAAGGCGAATCGTCTTTTTCAAGAATATTGCGTGCAAGTGCAAGTGGACCTGCTGTGCCTAAAAAATCCAAATTAACAATTATAGAGAAAAAAATGATTATTTGTAAAAAAAAAAAACAGTTATGCACTGTAAAAAGACACTTTTTCGCGCCAAAAATACTTAATATATACATATATATCGTTTAGCATCATAGTGGTAAACCGTGGTTTAACCTCACTTTTTCTCTTATCCATACCTAATGGCTAAAACCCATTAGATAACGTTCATTTATAATATATATAATCCTTCAACACACCTCACTCTCCACTGAAAATGTAATTGTTATATTATATTGTTGCTCATATTGTTTAAGCGTAGAAACCATAATATCCGAACAATAATTCACCGCCAATACAATATCTACAAAACAGCCATTCGTGTTATTAAATCCTTTTTTATTCTTTTGTCTATACGTATTGTATGCGTGTTGTATGCGCGTTGTATGCGTTGTGTATGCGCGTTGACTGCGTATTGTATGCGTCATCTATGCGTGGGGGTTGCGCAGGGTGAATGCGCACCAAGCACCAAGCACTGCTCGCGCTGCATCTTTATTGCGCTTGCGCAACCCGCGTACACCAGCGTACACCAGCGTACACCAGCGTATAGACAACACCCTCACTCACCCGTCACTCCCGCTGCAGCTAGCGCTTCGATTTGGTGAACTGCGCACTCACATCAGTGCAACACAAACACACACACAGAAAAACACTGACGAATCATCGGACGGTTCGCAAACTGTACATTTTCAGTGTTGTATTACATCTTTTTTGGACTCGCTAACCTCGATCAGCGGCTTCGGCAGCGTCAGCGTCTGTTGATGATCAGAAAAATGTCGTGTGTCATATAAAAAAAGCATTTACAAGAGGCCGTAGACGCGTCCCAAAACCTGTTGCCGTGTTAGAAGTGTTTTACGTGGTTTATATGCTCACCTCCGACAAGAATAAGCGCTTTCATTTTTACGAGTCGAGCAAAGATCGTGAGCGATACGTGAGCGCAGCAACGGCGGTGCGAACACGGTGCAACACAGTGCGAACGCAGTGCAACAGGGAGCCGTCAGGCGAGCGGTTGCGCAGGATAGATGCGCAGTGTATGCGTGTTGTATGCGTATTGTATGCGTGGTGTATGCGTCGTCTATACGTGGTATATGCGTATTGTATGCGTATTGTATGCGTATGGACTGCGCAGCGACGACACGCAGACTGCGTGGGGGTTGCCCGGGGTGGTTGCGCATTCACTGCGTGTGGACTGCGTGAGGGTTACGTGGGGACGGCGCTACTCTCTGTACATAGATGACGCATACAATACGCAACCAACACGCATAGACTGCGCATACAGGGCGCATACATCCTGTGCAACTACTCCGTATACAACGCGGGCAGCCCCCACACAGTCAACGCGCATACATGACGCATACACAACGCATACAACACGTATTCACCCCGCATCTATCCTGTGCAACCCCCACGCATACAATACGCATACAATACGCATATACCACGTATAGACGACGCATAGAGCGCGCATACAGGGCGCAGTCAGCGTGCAGTCAACACGCATACAATACGCAACCATCTCGGGCAACCCCCGTGCTCACTGGCGTTCGCACCGTGTTGATTGCGCAGTCAGGATGCATATAGCACGCATATATTGCGCATACAACACGCAACCACCCCGTATTCACGCTGTGCAACCCCCGTGTAACTCTTGTGCTCACTCTGTTCGCAGAGTTGTTGTGCATACACCCCGCATATATCCTGTGCAACGACTCGCCTGACGGCTCGTCGTTGCGCTCGCTTCGCTCGCCGTTGCACAGCGGTTGCTCGCGGTTGCGCCGTCGCTTATTGTGCTCGCTATCGTTCGCGGTCGCTCCAAGGCCGCGTCACCCTCTCGGCCACCCTCTCGGCCACCGTCTTGGCCACCGTCTCGACCAAAGTGCGTACAGATTCAACAGACTCGCTGAGCCCACCCGGCTCTGCTCGGTCCACACGGTCCACACGGTCCACACGGTCTCCACCGTCCACCTCGTCCCCGCGGTCCCCTCGGCCCGCCCGCCCCGCCCGCAGCACCGGCGCTGCGTGCTCCGCTCGCTCTGCCAGCCCTACGAGTCCTACGAGTCCTACGAGTCCTGCCAGCACGCACAGCACGCACAGCACGCACCGCATGCACCGCGTAGAGACGCACGTTTTCCGCTTGGTGCACGCTGAGCACGCTGAGCACGCAGCGCAGGCAGCGCACGCAGCGCCCGCCGAGGCCAGCCGTGTCTGTGTTGGCGTCCGGGTGGGCGTGAAAAAGGCGGCAACGGTGGCGGCGTTTCTGCAGCAGGTGCGGGCGGTGCTGGGGCTGCCGGCGGCGCAGGCGATCCAGCTGAGGAGTGAGGGGAGGAAGGTGGTGGTGCCGTGGGCGGAGGCGACGGTGGGGGCGCTGGTGGAGGCGTATGGGCTGCAGCCGGAGGCGGTGCTGTGTGTGGAGGCGTGCCGTGCGAGCAATGCACACGATACGATGGTGTGCAACATCTCTGACGTTGGGGGGGGAGGGGGTTTGTTAAGGACAGGCCTGGGCGCGGTGGGTCTTGAGAACCTGGGAAACAGTTGTTATATGAATGCGGCGCTGCAGTGTCTGGTGCATACGGGGGAGCTGACGAGGTACTTTCTCTGCGGGGTGTATCGGTGGGAGATCAATGTGACGAATCCGCTGGGGACGGGGGGGCAGGTGGCGCGGGCGTATGCAGCGCTGCTGCACCGTCTGGCCGCTCCAGACGCCTCGGCCGCTCCAGACGCTCCAACCGCCTCGGTCGCTTTAGACGCTTCCGCCGCGTTAAACGCTCCGCCAGCTTCAGTGGGCCCAGTGGGCCCACTGGGCCCAGGAGGGTCTTTAAGGTCTTTTGCGCCCAAGGCGTTCAAGCACTGTCTGGGGCGGTTTAACGGGTCGTTTGCGGGGCACGCGCAGCAAGACTGCCAGGAGCTGCTTGCTTTCCTGCTGGACGGCATGCACGAGGATCTGAACCGTATTCACAAGAAGCCATATGTTGAAAAGCCGACGCTTAGCGATGCGAATGAGGCATTGATTGCTGAAACAGCGGAGACGTGTTGGCAGCTTCACCGGAAACGCAATGACTCTGTTATTGTGGATTTGTTTCACGGGTTGTACAAAAGTGTCTTGGTTTGCCCTGTTTGTGACCAGGTTTGAGGGGGGATTGTTTGGCGAAAGGGAAGCGGTTGATCGTTGACGTAGGTGTCTATTACGTTTGATCCTTTTATGGATCTTACCTTGCCTTTGCCGTTTAAAAATCAATGTGTTTACCCCGTGACGGTTATACCTTCAGATATTGGTAAAAAACAGATACAGGTACGTTTTTTTTTAATCAAGTGTTGCTTTATACGCGTTATATATTCAACGATTGATCGATTAAAGATAACGGTCGAGCTTGATGCTTCGTCGACAATTGCGTCCATGAAAGCTTACGTTGCATCTAAACTTGGTATGGATGTTCATGCGGTAAGTCGTTTGATCGTTTGCAATTTCACCGGTATATGGATGGGTTTAGTTTATTTCATCGGAAATTTATGCATACAAATTTTATAAACATCATGCAGATGCTAGTATTGTTAGTGCACACCTTTCGCCTCACGATCAAATTTATCTTTACGAGATGCCTTGCTCTATATCGGATTTTGTCACTAATCGACGCAAGATTATCATACCTGTTTTTCATCAAAGAATTGAAAAAACATATCAACATCCAATAGCTTTTGGACTTTTAAATATTTTGTATTTTTAAAACATTAAAAAAAATCAATTTAAAATATAATAAAAAAATCATTATTATTAATGTAATTATCTTTTATGTTAAAAACAGTTTATAATCTGTAAATACATAAAATATAAACATTTTAAAAAACTTTTAAATATTTAAATATTTTTATTAGTTATTATTTTTTATGATCTTTAGAATATAAGTTTTATATATGTTAGACATTTAAGTTTCATAATTTTAAAAATAAACTTTTTGATTTTATTATTATTAAATTTTAAAAAAGATAAATATTTAAACTAATATACGACAAAATAAATATTAAAGTAAATATTTTTAAAACAAATTATATATATATCAAAATTACCTGTATTTATTATTGACCTTAATTCTAAAAAAAAAAGCATTGGAAATAGGAATATTAATAAAAATTTAACATTAAAATTAAATAATTTTAATATTAAAAAATAAACAAATTATATTTTTATATAAAAGATATCTTCAATCTATTGTCTCAAATTAATACAATTTGAAAAAAATCAAAAATTCCAAAAATATCTCATAATATTAATAATATAACAATATTTTTTTTTAATATAAAAAACAAAATTATAAATCTGTAAAAATCCAAGAACCAAAAAAAGCCTTAGAATAATAAAATTTTATTTGTCAAGTAATAATTTAACTATATTACAATTATATATATATAAATATATCTAATATAAAAATACATCAACATACTAATTATTTCTAAATTGAAATAGAATAATTTTAAAAATAACTTTTCTAAACAATCCAATTCATATATTAATATAAGATAAAAATCAAATATATATAAACTAAATTTAAGAAATAAATATTTTAATTAATAAATCTCATAAAAGTTTTTAAAATATACATCACTAATAAATTATTTCACAGTTTATATTACAATAAACTTCTAATATACTCTTTTTAATATATGATAATATTCATTATAATTTAAACGAACACCAAGGAATCTCATTTCACTATCCGATTGATACGCAAGATCTCCCAAAAGTACAATAACCAAATTTCGAAACTCTTTAGAAAGATTATTTAATTTTTCAATAATAAACTTTGGATTATCTATTGTTTCCGTATCTAATGAATCTGTTTTGAAAGATTCATTAGCTTCTATATCATTCTATAAAATATTAATTATATTTACATAAAGCTAGACATTTTGGTTACTTTAACTTTAATCTTAGACGTTGTTTGACATTGATGAACATATTCTGTTAAAGAATAAGCATAAAAATGATCCTAAAAATACTTAAATGAAATATTCAAAAATCATTATTAACAAACCAATGCTTCTTTAAAAAATAATATAACTTTAAGAATTTCATGTAATTGTGATAAAAGCGAATCTTCTTTTCTTGTTTTTCCTGATCCTAACAATCCTTTGTGTGTAATATTTGTTGTATATTTCGCATGCGCTTCAATTAATGTATCAAGAGTACAATTAGGCTTTGAAATAGAAGAATAAAATACATCCCATGATGATTCGATAACCTTCTTCAGTTAATTAAAAGATATATATATATGTATATACTTCAAATAAAATATAATATTGTAACTGACATACAAAATGAATCATTTCTGCATTTGTACATCTTATTAACTGCCATTGTTTATATATAATTCCTTTCATAAACCGTAGAATTTCTCGTTCACCTGTTATGCTTTTTTTCCATGAATTGCTAAGAGCAAACTCAACCCTTTTTAATCTCCATAGGAAGTTGAACACTTTAAGATATTGCCTACTGCAATATGGAGTAACAATTACGTCAACAGGAGAGTCAACTTTATACTCTAAAGTAAATATGTCCCATCCAATTTCACCATGAGATCTTTCAAGCATTCGTGCATCCAAACGCTTAATTACATCAAGAGATTCAAACTGAGCATTAGATTCTCTTATAGCCGACTCTAAAGTAGCAGTAAGATTATGTCGATACAACATATTCGCAGGTTTATCTAAACTCGAACTATTATTAAATTAAAAATTGTATTTTTTAATAAAAAATACTACCTTAAAGATTCCATGAGAAAAGCTACAAAGTCCCCCTGCCCTAACAAAAGGTATTTTTTTAAAGCATATAAATGATCAAAGAAAGAAAATCTTGTAGACATTAATCCTATTAACCGGGATGAAGTAGTCAAATATGCAGCATCAATAGAACGTTCAAAAGAATCCATATCATTGTAAACCAAATCTAATTACTGCTGTTACTAAAAGTATTGATAAAAAAATACTACCTTTCATTGAAGCCTTGCTATGTTGTTGTACCCATTCATCATCTCCACAACTATAACGTATAAAATTCAAACTTTTCCCAATTAAAAAGACCTTTTTAGCCAAATTTTCAGATATAAAATTTGGCAGCATATTTAAATCTAACGCATATTTTCCTTCCCAAACAGTATTAACAGAATTCTCCGATCTTAATTTAGTATTTGACCCTTTATCAACAACAAAAAACTCTTGGAAAGGATCTAAAAGCTCCCCATCATAAATCCACTTTGTAAGTATATTATAAAATGGCTTTGTCAAAGATTCTATAAGTTTTTCCGCAAACTCGTGAACAAAAGGATCTCCATGAAAAGAAAATTCAAGAATACAATTAATAAGCTGCCCCCCTTTAAAATCTAAACAGTTTAGAATGCTTTTTAGACCAACCTAAATGTAATACTTTTACAAGTTTCAGCCATCAACATCATTAATCGAAGGCCCATAGAAGCTTCCCTTGTCCATATAATAACTCTTTTTAAAGTAACAGAACGCTTTTCCAAATTATCATCAGATAACAGTAGATCCTTTCGAATTTCTACTTCCAGTGTAGACACTAAGCTTAAATATGCTGATAACTCGTGATCTAAACATGAAAAAAAATTTTGTTTTATAAGTCCGTTAGTTTTCTTTATATCTTGAGAGGATGCAACAATAATAGAAAGCTGTTTATAAAGAAAACCGAGTTCAACTATATAACTTAACAAAGAAGCAATAGTAATTGGAAACTTGGATGATATAATTGCAGTTCCGTTAGAAAATGTAACACTTGAAGAACTTATTCCCTGTAAAATAAAAGAAATATCCCTTAAAATAGAAGACTCTGATGCATCTAAAACATTTATCCAATATACTTATATATATGTAGAAATATACCATAATTTTGTGATATAATTAACGGTGCCTTTAAAAGAAGAGATCTTGGTGTAAAATTCCTAGACTTTGAAGTAACTAAAGCCGATGTAAAGCCAGAAGATACTGCAGAGAAGAACGTTTCAGAATCTGTACTATCTTCATAATAATTCATACGAGAAAAAGAACCTTTAACATTCTTCAAAAAATTAATTTAAAAATATAACTATTAAGTCTCTAGATTTCTACTTTAACAGGCATATATATCAAATCACTAAGACTATAAAGAAATTGTAAAATTTCCGCCTTCTTTTCTAAAATATCCTGAAATAGAATCAAAACTTCAATACATATAAAAATTCAGACTCTTACTTGAGTTTGTAAACGAGAAAGTAAATTAATAAACCTAATTGCATTCTCAGGAGTTGAATTCTCTCGAAGAACTACATCTATATTAATGCAAAAAACGTAATAATAGCAAAACTATACGCTTTTTTTTTATAGAATCTGAAACATTAACAATATCATAATTTTTATAAGCATAAAGAGATCTAAAAGAGTTATTAAAAATAAAAATATAGTATTGAGTAAATAAACGAATCCAAAATTTTCTCACAAAGAAGCAAAATATTTTCAAAATTTTCTAAAGAATGTAGATCTTCAGATTGTTTAGAAACATAATTAGAAACCAATCGATATAATGCATGTGCTTTCCTAGTATTTGACATAAAAAGTACAAAAAATTATTAACATAAAACAAAATAAGACTATAATATTTATTCTAAAATATATTAATTTTAAATAAAATATTTCAAATATTTATGTTCGACTGATATTAAATATAGATTTTTATTCTTTTAATAGAATTTTAAAAAAATTTAAAATAAATATAAAAACTTTAAGTATTTAAGAATCAATTTCAATACATATAAAATATATATTCTCTCATTAATATCTTTTTATCTATATTTTATAATTGTTAAAATATTTTTTTAGAACATATTTTAAGAAAAAATTAAATATATTTGTAAATTATTATTAAATCATATAAAATATTTCAAAATTTCAATATTTTTATATATTTATAAATTACACTTTTTAAAATTCAAAAACAAAAATAATTATTTTAAACAAATGATAATATATTATTTTTAATATTCCATATAACAACATATATATATATTTACTATAATATTAAACTTTACAAAAAAGTCTATTTTTTTAAAAAGCTAATTTATATTTAAAAATTTATTTAAATAAAAACATTAAAACTTGCATAATAATTTACGTATAGCATTCTCAAAATGCACTTATTAAAAAAAATGCAATCTTTAAAAAATCAAGATTCAAAATAATAAAATATTTAAATTATATTTTATAATTACAATTTTTTTGTAATAAAATGTCAAATACTCCTATGATTTTAAAAAATGACTACTTACTATATATTCAAGAAAATGAAAACACTAAAATCAATATCATCAATCTTTATCTGCAATAGATTGTAACCGTTCATCAATTTCATCTATACTCAAAACTCTAAAAACATTTGAAGGTTGTGTACCTTCTTTAGAAGGAACGCCAACAACACCAATTTCGATTTCAGAAGCTTTAAAATCTATATTCAAAACCGAAGATAATGTATTAATAGCCAACTAGAAACAAAAGTAAATAATATTGATAAACAATATCTAAAAACTATAACCTCAACTATATCTTTCCACGACCCTTCAAAATTATCCGACTTAAGCCTTTTTTCAAGATAATTAATCGCCTCTTGCTTTTTTGGACCAGATGCAGTTGCTTTATATCCAGCATAATAACCAGCAAGATCACATTTGAATATTTGTGGACCATTTTCATCATCTATAGCGATGAATATTGATGCTAAATTATAAAACAAAATGAATATTTAAATGAAAAACTCTTACATATTCCAAGAGGTCGCATTGCAGCTCTCTGAGTACAAACTTGGCTAATATTTGCAACACGTTTTGCTAGAACACTAACAGGAATTTCATAACCGTACTTATATCTGAAATCAGCAGCTTCACTGCGAGCTCTATTAACAGATGCGCGTGCATCCGCTGACAATATTAAATATAATATAAAAAAAAAAAAACCTACCTATCTGGCCTGTTACAAGGCATCCAATATTCTCAGTAATCCGAAAGATATAACTGACACTATCAGGGTCAATAAGTTTGTCCTAGATAATATAAGATAAGAAACGAGATCAAAGAATTACAAACAGGAACTTTTTTTTGTGAAATAAAAACAGCGCAATCTTTACTTTTTATTGCAACCGAAGTAATTCCCGTAGAATTAACAGACTTAAAGGCATATTCTAATATATACATAAGACAATATTATAACAGAAAAGAACAAATTTACCAACTTGATACAATCGACCTATATATTATTAGATTTAACCTCAAAAAAAAGAAACAACTCACCTTCTGGAGAAAAAATAGTAATATGTCTATCATAACCTGCATTGGACGCTGAAAAACTCAGCTAAAATTAATCACTTTTTTTTATTTTACCTCTTGACATTTTTATGAACACGTTTAAACGATACTCAAAAATTCGAGGGCTTAAAAACTTTACCCAGCCCTTTCAAACCAAAACGTTAAAAAATGTCTAAACCTATTTATACGTTTCTTCCTCCAGGAAAACCTGCATCAGTCAAACGAAAGAATTCATTGGAATCTGAATTTTCCAATAAACGAGCAAATATTGAACAAAATCCTAAAAATCATTCTTTAACAGAAAATTCCAATTCAACTATATGTCAAATAGATACATCGATTATTAGCATATTTTCAGCGCTTGATAATGCTCTTGTATACCATCGTGCAATCAATTGTGGGGAAGGAATAGCATCTTTTCATCATCTTCAGCATTCTGTTGAAATGCAAACTAAAAAATCATTTACATTAGAATCTCTTGAAACAATAATGAGTATATGGCCAGATTCATTTAAAATATGTCCTGCAATCGTTTTGTTCAATGGAACGAAAATAGGAAGTCTTTTTATTGATTTTCCTACTAAAAAATTCAATCTAGCAACTCGATTAAAGCAATTTCGTTCTTTTCTTAAATCACCACCATTTACTGCTGTAAATCTCAAAAAACTTATCCCGAAAAATCCTTTTAAAAGTAATATTACATGTTTTCCAGAAAAAAAAAAACAGATGATTCAAGAGCTTCAAAAAAAACCTATATCTTCAATTTCTTCCGATATTGTAACCCATAATAAAAGCTTAAAATATCGTCAAGTTTCTTTATTAGAAAGGGTAGGAATATCTATATTTTTGGGTCTTCATTCTAATTAATTCAAAGATCCGAACCAAACATGCTCAAAATGAACAGATATCATCCGATTCTTCATATCTTGCGGCTTTTCAGAAGCTATCAAGTATTGTCGATTGTTTATTTATGTATGTTTTTATATATTAATATTTCGAATTTCTCATGTTTCAAGTTTATTAACAACATATCCTCGTAAATCCTCATTTTCTATATCAGAAGTAATCACTGTATTAACATCATCTCTCAAACAGCCATTATCTAATGGTACAATTTCTAACTTTATTTCTCATAATTAACTAAGTATAGATGAAATACGCAATTCTCTTACTGTTTTAGCGGATACTTTGCCAGAATTTTGTCAAATTATTAAAATTAGTGATACACTTTCTGCTATAAAATTCTGTCGTGATTATAAACTCTCAGAAATAAAAAAGAGTCTTGAATCAAAACAAATTCAATTTCAGGCATGACTCGCATTTTTAAAGAGTGGCCAAACGCTTTCTATTGGATAATATTATAAATATATATTTTTTATTGTGTACAGTATTAATATTATTTTTTGATTATTTGTTTTTGCAAAAAATCGTATACAAAACAAAATATCTAAAAATTATTCCTCATAACATAAAATCTGTTTATTTTCTTAATGTATCTTTAATTTTATCAACTTTTATATCAACTTTATCAATCAAATTATGAACTTTTTTTTCACAACTTTTTTCGATATCATTAATTTGCTTTTTTCCACTATTATATACATCTTTCACATGAGATGAAACGCTATCATAAACATGCTCTGCTTTTCTTTCTAATCGTTGAAATTTTCCTTTAGGTTCATTTTTTTTACAGTTATCTAAAAAATATCGTTAAATGTTTATCAAACAAAATCAATTACTTACTACGATAAATATAATAAATCATACCTGCCGACCCAACACCGACAAAAAACATAGACAATACTTTTTTGTTAGGCTGTTTATATAATAATGTTGACATTTTTTTCAATTTTTTTTATCACATAAATTTCTACAAGTTAATTATTTTTATTAACAATTACAAATATTGAATCCATTTTATATTGTTTTTTTTTCAATTTAAATTTCCCCTTTTTAGGTATATTTATCCAAAAAAATATATTTAATATTTTTTTAAATTATTCTATCATTTATGCGACGTTTATTTGTATATAATTTAGTAAATTTATCCGAAAATGGAAATCAAAATATAAATTATTTAAAACTTATATAACATTTTTACACTCTTCCAAATGTTATTTACATAAATACCAACCAAATATATTACATTAACTTTTTATAAAACAAATAAAAACTATAATCCCTGATTTCCCTGAAAAAGCATTTCAAGCATTCCACTACATGAACATGCATTCTTACAGTATTCAATTTCACGGGAAACTCGCTTTGATAAACACAATAAAAGGTTTTGAATTAAAACAGAATGCCCTAGTGTTGCACCATACAAATCTAAAAAATTAATTTTCAAATAAAACAAATATAAAAAATACCAATAATTAACATAAAAACATCAACAATAGTAAACACATAACGAGAATTCGGCAAATAACGAATAAGCCAACGTAAAATTGGCTCCAGTGATATATCGTCTCGATTTTGTAAAGCTTGACGCAATCCCAATCTATATTTTAATTCATTAATTAATGTAAAAGTAATAAGAGGAGACGCTTTCTATAAATCTAATTAATTCAAAAAACAATAAAAACAAAAAAAATTACATTCTCCAAAACAGAATCTAATGCATCTGCATAACGGAAAGAATTAAGAGCTTTATCATATGGTCGAAGAATCTTTCTTTTTTTTTCTTCTATAATTAACAAATTCCCGTCACCTTGACTATCTTTTTTATGAACAATTTCAACGCAAGAAACGTGTTCTGATTTGTCTTGTTTTTGAGGCACAGTTTTTGCTATCTGACGTGAACGAATAGAAAGCAAACCCGATACCATTCCAACAACAAGGTGTTTGTTGTCTGGCTAAATTAAAAATTAGAATTATATTTAATGAACAAATACATGTAAATACTGATAATCCCAATGACAATATAGCTGCTGGATATTTAACACTATGAACTACTTTCCAATTTTTGACATCATATATTTTTACATGACCATCAAGCCCGCCACTAAGAACTCTAGAACCTTCCCTATTTTTTAAAAGACAGACAACACTTTTCTGATGGCTACGTATAATCTTTATGGGTCTGTCTTTTCCAGCTACAATATCCCAAATTTTAATAACAGGTCCGCCTGCGCTAAGAATGATTGAACCATCCTTTAAAGACAAAACAGAATCTATACTTTCTCCATGGTTCATGTTTTTTATTTCATTTTTATCTGCAGGCATTCTTGTATCCCATAACCGAACAGTCCCATCATAACCTCCACTTAAGACAACATGAGATATAGGAAGAAAGTCTGCTGCTCTTATATAATCATTATTTCCCTGAAGTATAGAAACTTCCACTGAAGTTGGTAAATCCCATATACGAACTGTTTTATCATCAGATGCAGAAAGAAACGTTGTAAGACAATAAGGAGAAAACTTCGTAACATGAACGGGAAGCTTATGAGAATAAAGACTTCGCAAAATAGAACGAGAAGAAGTATCAAATAACTAAAAAACAAGATTAACATCAACTCTCTTATCTAAATACAGTACAACACCTGAACAACACCAGTACTATCACCAGCAATCAAAAGCTTCCCGTCTGAACGTATTTCTCCAGAATAAGCAGTATCTTTAAACCTAGAAATAGTTTTTTTTATTGTTCGTGTTTGGGAAGAATAAATTTGAACTCTTGAAGAACTAGTAACAGCAAAATCATAAGGATCTTTTTGGCAGAACTGAATATGAGAAACAGATGATAATTCCTTAACTGTAACTTGTGACTTTTAAGAGTTAATTCAATATTTATCAAAATATTATATAATATTACTTTAAAACCTTTCCAATATTTTTGTTCAGGAGTAAGAGGCGAAACTCCTGCAGGAAATTTATTAGGTATAAGCCGAGGAGCAGGCGCTCCCATAATTGATTGTTTTTTTTAATATTTTGTATTTCAAAAATCGACGATTTTCAAATTTATAAAAATAATCATACATTTTTTATATTCTACAATCACCATTTATTCACAGATAAATTCTTTTAAACAATAAAAAATCTTCAACTTTTATTTAATAATTAATTGGACTTGAATATGTTTCGGATAAATTATATTCAAAAGATGTAATTCCATAAACATTTTGAGAAATTAAATGAAAATAAGAAAATGCCTTCAATATATAATACATTCATTATTATTATTAAATGAAAAAGAAAACATCTCGCCACTTCCTTCTCATCTTCAAATCCTTTCTACTCAAAAACCTCTTCCGCTCTCCCGGAATCGAACCGGGGACCACTCGGTACCCACCATCAAGGAGGAATATCAACTCTTTTACAGCCGAGGGCCATAACCAACTAGACCAAGAGCGGGAACTGGAGCGACTTGCTCAAATATTAATTATATACTAATTAATGATAAAAGAATAAGTAATAGATATACTTGTTAAAATAGGTTGATATTTTTAACTTTTATACATACAGCACCGTTTTTTAAAAACCAATAATATATGAACAAAAAGAAGTTGCGATGGAAAATCGGATATTTTTTCTTTTTATACAAACCAAAGCTATAATCATCTGTCTCTACTAGCCCTATTATCGTTAATTCAAAACTTGCTTATTTGGGTTTTGAAGTAAAAAAGTATAACAAAATGGATTCGAATGAAGAGTTACTCCCGCCTACATTACAAAATATTATTGATCAGACATCTTTAAAATGGATTTTTGTTGGTAAATATAAACAAGTCTTTATTATTTCTTGTTGATTATTATAAGGTGGGAAAGGAGGGGTCGGAAAAACAACAACATCATGTTCTCTTGCTATTCAGTTGTCTAAAATTCGAGAATCTGTGCTCTTAATTTCCACAGACCCTGCGCATAATTTGTCTGATGCTTTTGGTCAGAAATTTGGCAAAGAAGCATCTAAAGTAAACGGATTTAATAATCTTTTTGCCATGGTTTCTATAACATAATTTTTCTTTTTCTTGTAACTTATATTTATCTAGGAAATTGATCCTACTTCATCAATTCAAGAGATGATTGAGCAATGTATGGTTTATTGAAATATATAATTTTCTTATTTTTTTTAGCGGAACTGCATCCTAATAATCCTATGTCTAGTATGATGCAGGACTTAGCATTTTCCATTCCGGGTGTTGATGAGGCAATGGGGTTTGCGGAAATCATGAAACAAGTAAAATCTATGGAATATTCTGTTTGTGTTTTTGATACAGCGCCTACCGGTCATACCTTGCGTTTTTTATCTTTCCCTACAGTTCTCGAAAAAGCTCTTACTAAAATTTCGGGTCTTGGTTCTCGTTTCGGTCCTATGTTTAGCCAGATGAGTAGTATTATAGGTCTTAATACTAATCAAGATGAAATGTTTAAAAAACTTGATCAAATGCGAGAAACTATTACAGAAGTAAACAATCAATTTAAAGACGCGGAGCTTACTACATTTGTTTCAGTGTGCATAAGTGAGTTTTTAAGTTTATATGGTAAAGAAATCATAAAAACTATATATTATCTAAATTTACAGAAATGGAACGTATGATTCAAGAATTAACCGCATATGAAATTGATACTCACAATATTGTTGTGAATCAGCTTTTACTAAACGTTGAAGGTAAAATAGTCATTAAAACTAAAGTGCAACTTTTAAATTAAACTAGGTTCAGATTGTCAGCAATGCCTTTCACGCCATAGAATGCAACAAAAATACTTAGATCAGATTATGGAACTTTATGAAGATTTCCATATAATTAAACTTCCTCAAGTATCTACAGAAGTTAGAGGTGTAGACGCTCTTAAAAAATTTTCAGAAATGCTTATTAAACCATATGTCGCTTCCTCTTAAATATAACGGCATATATTACAAATGATACGCTAAGCATTTTGGACACTTTACAATCTACAAGATTAATATCCAAAAATAATTAATAATGGATTCAATGTACATATTAATTCAAATTTGATTAATGTAAGTTTAATTATTTGTACAATAAACTTTTATACAGATAATGATGAATCGACTTATTTTATGGCATACGAAATCATAAATGCCTTTATATTTCTATTTTAACTTTTCATACATTTACTATCTCCTAACAACACTTTTCTTTCGCCTATAAAACATGAATTTTCATTATTTTCATGTGACCGTTTACACCCTTTTCTACAGTTTAATGAATCTACCAAACATTCTTCTGAAGAAAAGACTTGAGTGCATTCTTTTTTATTTGTTAAATTTGATGATGTATGATTTGTAACATTAGATATTTGCGATTTTGAATAATATGGAGGAGGAGGAGGAATCTGCACAGGATATAACTGATCCAATTTATCATTTATAGAATATGATTGACTTATGGATGAACTAGAAGCCATTTTAGAAACGTCACTATTTCGAGGTATTTGTGTCAAAGGTATTAAAGGTGTAAATGATTCAGATATATACTGTTTGTCCTTTATAGAAAAATCGTTTGATAATATGGACTTCTTTTCACTAGTATTGGGTAATAAAGAAGTAAGGTTTTTAAAAGTAGTAGAAATAAAATCTTTGTGATTTTTTTGCTTTTGTAATTGTTGATCCAAAGCAACAATCAACGCGTTTGCGATAGCAGCAGCATTTTGAGGATTTTTAGCATGAGGTCCAAGTTGCGTTATAACATATCTTTGTAAAAAAACAATTGCTTGAACAACTATTTTTACAATATAAATATGCCTTTACTAATATATATATATATATATACTTACTTTTCACTTTATTAGAATCATTGTTATTATTTACGTTGTTAAAGTATGCAGGATTCAAAGATAATTGACCATCTTGCATAATGACGATTGAAGCAGAGTCAGATAAAGATTCCAAAGAAGCATTGTCAGCTATAGTAGAAGAATCTGATGTTGTATATTGTAATGATGAAGATATAATGTCTTTTCGATTTCGTTTATAAACTCCGCTTTCAAATTGATCTCGATATTCAGAGTCTATTGTCCAAAAAGAGCCTTTCCCTGGTTCATTATTTCTCCTAAATACCTTTTTAAATGCCTTGTTAAGTGATAAACTATGCCGAATAGAGTTTTGCCAGCCATTTTGGGCATATTTGTAATACTTGTACGTATGAGCAATCCATTCATAAATATCAGAAAGTGTCATTTTTTTAGCTGGAGACGATAAAATGGCTTGTGCTATCAATGATGCATAAGACAAATTCGGCTTATTATGTTCTTTGATTGATATATCGCACAATTTATCTTGAGAAAACACTGATTCATCATAAAAATTATCTCCTAAATCCATTAGTTCTGATACATCATCATCCATAATGTTTGATGATGCTGGTAAGATACTTGATTTATGAGTTTCAATAGAATTTGGTTCTAATTCTACAGAAGAATATGCTGTACAAGACAGTTTAGTTAAATTATTATTTAAAGATTCGGAATCATCTTCCGGAAACTCCAATTGTTCAACATTTACTTGATCCGTATTAATATTTTTTTTATTTTCATTATTTTCTTTCCCGGTAGAATTTGGAAGTAAAAATGTGAAAAACACTTTGCCAATTTGAATTTTTGTTCTATATATTATTATAAAAAACAATATACCATGTATTAATAAAAATACTTATCATAAAGAGGAATAGTTTTCCCACATTCTACAAATTGTTCATTCACAAAAGCTCCGTTTTTTCCCATTACAAAAATTTCAAAACGTTGAGAAGTAAAATCATAAAATAACTTTGCATGCTGGCGGGAAATAGCTTTTGCAGATCCAATATGAACGTCCACTTGATCCGATTTGCTTGCCTTGCGCCCTATGATTACTTGCAATGTTTGAACGTAAAAACTAAATGCATCAAATTCTAGTTTTGCATATGCCTGTACATTTCGTGAAGGCGATATTTGATTAATGTTATTATCTTGGTCCTGAAAGATTTTCTTAGAACAAACTATATATTGAGAAGAAAATACAAACATTTGTTATTATATCTAAGCTTTTACTCTGAACTCCAAGAATATTTACGCTCATTTTTATTTTTTTTTAAAGCTTCTATCCACTTATATACTTCAAAAGAGAAAGACAAAGTCATGAAATGCAGTAACACTAATATTTTAAAATTATTATATTCTTGTATTTGTCCAAAACACTTTTATCAAAAAAATTAAAATGAATAAACTTTAACGAAACCGATTATAATTTATTTAAAAATATTAAAATTATAAAAAGTGTTTTTGATAAATATATTGAGATTATATACATCTTTTTAAAACAAGATGAGAGTTATTTTAAATAAGATATAAGCAACATTTTAATAATTGTTTTATGAGCAAAAAAATTATTAATATTTATTTATAAATACCTTTACGGTCACTATAATGCAGGATGATATACTTCACGGGCCTATTGCCTCTACAATCGCTCTTCTTTCTGATATATACTCAAATGCATCTCTTTTTTGTGGAAAAAAAGTTCGACTTTTAGGATGGTATTTTTGAAAAATGATTTTTTGGATTAATTAAATTATTTGTAGTATTTCAGATTATGATCCAACATCTGCAAGAGCTCTTATTTTTCATTCAACATGTGCAATAGAAGTGGATGTTTCACTTCTTCTTTCTAATCTACGATTTGATATTGGAGACTGGGTTTTTGTTATAGGAATAATCGAGCAAGTATCTATTAATATGTCATGTAAACATTTTTCTCATTCAAGATACTTGCATATACTAGAAGGTTATATTTTAAGGGCTATTATTTTTTGGAATGCTAGGAATATTGATATTGACAGATATGAAAAAGTTGTAAAAAAAAGATTAGAAACCTAGTTACATAATAATTATATGTAACTTAATTAAGAGAAAATATTAATAATTATATATTATAATTTATGTAATATATTGTATTGTCGACAATTTCCATTTTATGAATATTAATCAACCAGCGAGAATTAATCCTGATGATTGGATATATTTTTCCGAAGGCAATTGTAATGTTATATTTAAATATAAAGGAAATGATCCATTTTTTGTAAGTTGTTTTAAAGAGTATTTGTAAATCATTGATTTTTAAAGATAAATAAAATTTTGAGAATAAAAAAAATGGACCATTCAGTTTCTACAATAGAAAATTCAGAATTCATGAAAAAAGTCATAGTTCCTCTTTTTCATGAACCTTTTAATCATTATATTTTGCCTATTGAACTTATTATGTTAGATGTTAGTGTTTTAAAAAAATTCAATATTGATCTTGTACAAAAATATGAAAGAAAGAAAAAAAACAATTCACTTTTAGATATTGAAGAAAGATATGCAATTTTATTAAAGGATTTGTCATCGAATTTTTCTAAACGTACTATAGAATTTAAAGTTTGTTATATCCTAAATTATAAATTTACTAAAACCACTAGCCAAAATGGTTAATTCAATCAATTTCTGCTCCTATTGGCTGGAAATCTTGTAGAACATGTGCTCTTAGGAGACTTCGTGGAAACTTTTCAAGAAATGGTATAAGATATTGTCCTTTGGATTTAGCGTCAGAAAACCAAATTAGAATCCAAAAATCCTTAAGAGCAATTTTAATGGAAAATAATATATACAATCAGGTTAGGCGTATTGTACTATAAAGAAGTACTCAAAGACTAGAATATGGAGATAAATTTGACTCTTTATTTTCAGAAATCTCAACTAATCAAGCATTTAAAATATTTACAAAGCAGTTCTACTAGAACATTGAGTATGACTTTCTTTGACTGTACAATATATGTTATTTTTTCTAATGAAGAAATCTTTGATGTAAAAATATTAGATTTAGATTGTAAACCACAGACTAAAGCTACATATTGGGATAAAATAGAACAACAATTAATTAATGAAGGCTGGTATTTAGGTAAGGGTATGATTGATGATGAAGAACCTTGTAGTCTTTAAAATTTTAAAAAATATAATTTACTAGAACACTATTAATAAATATATATTTTAACAAATATTTTTTAATATTATGTACTATTTTTCAGTACATATCAAATTTTATTTTTTTTTCTAAATAATTCAGTTTTTTAAAATTTACAAAAAATTCACTAACATAAAACGTATTCATGCAAATACTGATTTATATTTTGATTGTACTATATCATGTTACTATAATTTTTAAATAGTTCGTATATTTAACATTATTAGCTCTAAAACTTATGCTGGAGGCAAAAATGTACCAAATAAAACTGCTTGAACTGTTCCATATAAAATCCAAATTTTTACCCAATATAGTGATTTTTTTTTTTTTAATGAAAACTTATTTGAGCATGAATATAATCGATCATTCAATAAACAGTCAGCTAACCACCAATATATACCAGGTAAACAAGAAATCATTCTAGTAAATATTTGAACATGCATGACACAAATGCATACTACAGTCAATAATAACTGTGTAATATAATAAAGATCTAAATTCCGCGTAATTTTTCTAAATTTATTATTTTTTAAAAAATAATGAATTCCGGACTTAATAGAAATAAGTATAGCAGGAAATGCCAATGCAAAATTTGGGATTTGTGACACTTTAAAATATTTGAAAAATCCAACATTCCTATTGTATCAGAATACTTACAATAAAATATTAAATTTACCAGTAATAACTTTGAACAAATGAATATATAAAAGGAATTTTCTTAAAACACCAATCTCGTTTTTTTTCTGGCCAACAAAATTCAATATAGGCACAATATTGAACCCAAAAAAAGCCAGCGCAAACGATTAAACTATAAATTCCAAATTTTATCATTTTTAAGCATAATCCGAATTCTGGATATCTTAAAATCTGGTATATATACATAAATGTTGGGTATAAAAAAAAGACAGATAAGAGAAGACCATTGCTTCTTATGATTGATGCTATACACCATGATAGTGCTGCTAAAAAATTATATCTTTTTTCAAAAAAAATAAAACCAAGAAATGTGAAAAAGGAAAATAAACTTTCTGTATATCCTGCTGATAAAAATATTCCAGATGGAGATATAAGATAAAGAAATGATGTAACTATTGCCATGTCTCTAGATTGATAAATTTTGAAAGTAAGGTAATAAAGAGAAAAAATAGAACAAAGATGAAATAAATGAGAGAGAAGAATTGATATAAAAGCATAATTATAAAGAGATTTGCTCACAAAAATCCAATCTATGTTTATATAAAAAATATAAAACTATAATTTATTGAAATATAAACCTGTGAATAAACGAACAATATAAGGAAATCCAGGACCAAATGCCCATTCTTGTTCAAATAATAATCCGCGATGAGCTAATGCTATAAAATATATATTATCCCAACGTACAAATGATACTATAATTTTTTGAAAAAGATTTTTTGGTTTTCTTAAAAGAAGTAAAGCCGACGTATCATAAACATTTAAAAAGGATGATAAAACACATATAAAAATAAAAATAGTTTTGTATCCTAAAAAACTTATAATTAAAATCAATAAATCTATTAATTCCATACTTTCAAAATTTTAAATATTTTAAACGATATTTAAATTTATTTTTTTTTAAAAATGATATATTATCATGATTCTTTACCATGTAAGAAATTTGTAGATCTTATATTATCCTACATAAATTCTAAAAAAACTATATAGATTACGATGGAAATTTATCTAAAGAAGAGAAGATTAAAGTAAATACACTTATTACTAAAGAAATTGCAGAAGATCAACCTCTTCATCCGTTAGTTTCTAAATATATAGAGTGGAATCCTTCATCAGAATTAATCAAAGCTGAATTAGAGCGTGTGAAAAATGGTCAAAAACTTGATGCTATTGATTTATCACGTTATACATCTTTTAAAGAACCCGAAACATCAGACAAAGAATCATGGATTTGTGCAATAAATAAATGTTTAATTTCATTTGAATTTTTGAAAGGAAGGGTTGAAAATCTTTGTCTTTTAGAAGAATTTGGAGTAAATTTTTGGTTACTGTATCTTGAACAGCTTGAATATTATTTACGAAAACTAGAAACACTTTTTTTAACTTTGCAAGATGAAATATCTATATTAAATAAAGAAAGAAAAAGGTTTCAGACAGAAGATATGGGTCTTGAGTTGAAAAGATTAGAGGATGAATTCCGTCATTTTATTAGACGCATATTTGACGTAGAAGTTGCAAATCTTCTTTTAGAAAAAGAAATTGAAAAACTTCAAAACAAATAATGAATGGTACATACATATATGTATCATGTATGTGTCATCTATGTAACATCAATAGCATATAAATTTTCAAGATAAATAATCAACATAATTCATGTTTATAGTTTTTATATAAAATACATTAAATTTTGTTTAGATATTTTAAAAATCAACCATTTAAGTATTAGCTCATGAATTATATAAACAAAAAATATCAATCATTTATTTTATAAAAAACTCTATTTTATTTTTGAAAATCTGATCATAACTTTTTAATAGTTTCATTCACATTTCAAGTCTGTTTTTTGTATATTCAAATATATAATTGGATTTTTTAGAAAAATAATACTATAATTAAAATAAAATATACTTTAAGAAATTTTACATTAAAACAAAAAATGCATACTTATATTTAATAATTTTAAAATAAAAAGTACTTCAGGAAAGCCTTAACTAATATTCCCTGGCTTGGTGGTCTAGTGGTATGATTCGCGCTTAGGGTATTTTACCTAAGCAGATTTGCGCGAGGTCCCGGGTTCAAGCCCCGGCCAAGCCCTTTTATAGATGGGTTAAAAATACAATGTTTGAATTACGAAGAGTTATTTAGGGAGAGGGGGAGTATGGTTTTGTTTATGACAGTTATTTTTAAAATTTATTTCTTATAAGTTTATAATCAAAATATAAATTCTTTAAAATATGGAGTTTAGAAAGGTATATTTTTTAATTTTATATTATCCCTGATCCTTGTTTTTTTTTAAACTTAATAAATTATTAGATTTTGAATATATGGCAAATACTTCAAATTATTATTATATCAATGGAATTTTTTAGTGAATATAGTGAATATAATATTTAAGTTACTATTTTTTTAACTTTTAACAAAAGTTATTTTTCATTTTACATGACTCCTTTTTTTCACTATATAAGTTCCTCAATAAAAATTAACGAATTTTTATAAAAACAGACGGGGTTGTTTTTTCCGTCAATTTGCTAAATGAGAACATCTGTATTTTCAGTCTTCATTGGAGCAATATATATATTATTAAAAAGAGCTGTTGCATTAGGTAATTGTTTTTTTTTTCAATTTTTTTAACTTTTTTTAGAAAAAGAATACTTGAATTATCATGACCTTTCCAAGTATTCTGAATCTATAGTACCAGAATATTATGTAAGTGAACTTACGAAAAATCTTCATGAAATATTGGAAAAATTTAAAATAGTTTTATCAAATGAAATATATTGGAAAAGTCATAATGTTTTAGGTGATAATTTAG